>CANYLF010475372.1:0-25094 GCA_948193215.1 Bocquillonia castaneifolia | reverse complement strand
ATATAACTACCTCCAACTATTATTTCTTTCAATTACACCCCTCCTACACATAATCATCAATGAATAAACCACAATTAACAAAATTAAACATACTAATGATGCCAATTAACTACTAATATGTAAAATTAAACTTGAGGATGTTACACTATATTTGTCTAATTTTCGATGACACCAGTGGTAGAATTCCTTTCAACATCTCCGATTCAAAAATACACCTCTCACTCTACTGTGATTGGGGAGGTCCTCAAGCTCAATTCCCATCTTATCGACGAAGAACATGCGAGCTTCCTTTGGGTTCAGTTCTACAGATATGTCTTCTATCCTTCCATAAACTGGCCTCTAATGGAATTCTTCCATTGTGAGAGTATCTGGATGCTGGCAATGGTAACTTCCAAGCTCTGGTCAGTATCTTTTTAGGATGTGTCTACCATAACATTCGCCAGATTTTGGCAAACGGTCCTGTCTGTAACACCATCGTTGTCTGCTAGTTCATCCAGGCTTGGCCCCTCAATTACTTTCCTGAGCTGAAGTTTAATGAAGAATATGACTTTTCCTATTTAGGGACCAGCAAAGCCAACTTAAAATGTTACTGGGATGCTGCGAAGATTTTCTCTTTCTTCATTCACTATAAAAGTCTGACCCCTACTCAAGTGACTCCTTTTGACTCCATTAACTATTGCCCTCTCTGTATGACCAATTTTCCAGATTACCTCTCTACTTCAGTGCACCACTGCCTCCTCATAGCCTGCACTAGTCCCCATATTTTTGTGATGGGTGGTGATAAGGCTTTTGAGAATAGCTTATCTGGTTTTTCACTTAGTTTCAAGCCATATATGCCTTACTTGTTTGCCTAGTAGTTTGATTTTTTCTTCTATGGTGCCCCCCAAACATCTTTGCTGTCAATTTCCCTGAAGGTGTTTCATTAGATCCCACTCAACAAGATGCAAATTCAATCCGAAACATCTAGAACCATTACAAGTCTCTACGCTGCTATATCTACTCGGTTCCCAAACCTCATATTGATGCTTATGAGACCTGGTTCAGACCATTGACTAATCTTGTCCGAGGTAAGACTTTCTTTCACTCAACACATCCTTTGTATCTCTTTTATTCTTTCCTTAATTATTTTGTTTGGTTCTAGCATTCTAGGCACAAATGCTTGTGGCCCCTATACCTCAAAAATAGGTTGGTTCTTTTCGTTTTACTCTTGTTGGTAGAAAGCGAGCTCCAGCTTCATCCACTAAGTCCTAAAAGGGCAAAGGTCCTGCCCTAAGTGTTTACCCCTACAAGAAAATCCACCAGAATCTCCAACCGTCCTAAGACTCTCGAAATCCCCTTGATAGCATTAATTGTTGATTTGATTGAGGAAGATGCAGATGAACATGAGGTTGAAGATAGTTAGGAAACTGAAGAAGAAGAAAAAGTAGCAACTACAAACCTTCCACAAAGATCTCAAGAAAGAAGCAATGGTAAATTTTAATTACTTATATATCTATACTTCTCTACTGTGTGTTGTTTACTCATCCTATTTTGATATGTGCAAGCCAATTTCAAGGTGACTCTGATATAGTTTACATAGGACTGTCTAAGTTGGTGTCTATCATTATTGGTTCCTCTCAACCACTTGTCATCCACCCTACTTTTGTGACTAATCCACTTACTTCTACCCAATCCAACCTGCTCGCGCTAATTTAGAGGTAATGCTTCTATATTATGATATTTTTTCCTTCTCAAATCCCCTCTTTTAAAATCTTTCTATTTTTAGGTTTTTGATTGGGACTCCATTCCTTCAAGAGTCATTTTGAAGCATGACTTGGGTTTTATGGAGACTTCCCCAAAAAGGGCAAAAACTACTCCTCCTATTATTGATCCTAAGAAGTTGAAGCGGGTGGTGAAGTCATTAAAGCTAACCTTGTCTCAAAAACTCCCATCCTTGTCATATTTATAAAAGAATGATTTCCTAGCCTCCCTAGGTTATCCGTGAACTGCTTTCCCTAATTCTCTAATATAGGCCATGTCAGTGCAAGTGGACCAGCATTTTGTTACCTTGGAGTAATGCAATGCTACCCAATCTGGTTCTGTTGTTAAATTTGCCATTTCCCAAAACCAAAGGGGAGAATACAAGGCCAAGAGGGCAAGTCTAAAGGGGGCCAAGACAAAAATGTTTGATTTGAAGACCAAGCTTGAAGAGAAGCATAATGCCATCAAAAAATTGTGAACATAGATCACCGAGTTGTAAGAAGAACAACGGGTTTTGGGCCAAGAAGTGCGCCAAATTAGACATAGAGTACAAAGCTTTAAAGGCTGAAATAGATGCCATTAAAGAGAAGATGGTCTCTTAGAAGAACGACATTGCAAAATGGAAGCAGGAGGGGAAGCAAGTAAGATAGCAGCAGGTGGCTTGCATGACTCAGCGGGCTAACCTCCGTTCCTTTAATTTTGACTATATGTTCCTTTAATTTCTTTTTTAGGGGATTTTTTTGAACATTTTTCGACTTGTATGCAGGTCTTTGGGCACTTTTTATTTTAAATATTTAAGCTTTTTTAAATCAGGCCGTGGTTTTTGGCCTTCTTTGAACCCTGAATTTTTTGGTTTATAATAGTTAATTTCATACCTATATCTCTCTTTTATCTGAATATGTTCTTTGTGCTTGTCACCTAAATTGGTTCTCTATTAGGATCCATCATTGGAAACTTTTAGATAGGACCAAAAGTTCCCCTAAAATAAATGCATCAAACTGCTAACACGTAAAAGGACTTGAAGACTAGATAAATATCTTTACAGATCCACCAAAACTTGCCTAGCTAAATAGATAGAAGGCCAGTGCATGAAGCTTTATAAATCTACCAAAACTGGCCTAGCCAAATAGATAGAATGCCAATTAATGGAAGACTTGAAGACTGGATCAAGATCTTTACAGATCCACCCGAACACCCGAACTGGCCTAGCCAAATAGATAGAAAGCCAGTGCATGGAATACTTGAAGACTAGATCAGGATCTTTACATATCCACCAGAACTAGATGAGCTAAAAAGATAGAAGGCCAATTCATGGAATACTTGAAAATTGGATCAGGATCTTTATAGATCCACGAGAACTAGTCAATCTTCCTTGCTCTTACATGTCATGAATGTATGCATGTCGTGGATGTATGCATGATTTTTGTCAATATTCTTTTATGCCTATATGAATGGGATGTTTGACTTCCAAATACACATGCTGTTTGATGGGTAATTGTGTGAGTGGATGCTAATGCAATGCAAAATGTTCCATACACCGTGTCATAGATGTATGAATGTATGTCCACAGAATGCAAAATGATATATGAATCCAAACAATCTCCTTTTGATTTCATGTTCATCCTAGAGTCATAACAGGCTGACACCATAGAGCTTGCCTCGATTGATTGAGTCCTGAATTTTCTCATTGCCCCCACATCTGAGAGAGTATAGGTCGACGATAGTCTCCACATGCTTCTTGATTAGGAAGACTTTGGCTCAAATTTTTGCTTTCATTCTAGAAACGACCTTCCACTTATGGCAAAGCAACGAACATGTTCTAGTACAGCTCGACTTTGACTGTCCAGGCACTTCCTATCAATAGTTGAGAAGGATGAACCTTGCCCCCTTATCTCGTATAATTATCCACCCTCTTATTTTCCCAATAACCATATCTCAGTCACTCTATATATTTTCACTTTCCTTAACTATTACCTTGAGTGTCTTTAGCAATGTTTTTTACTCTATTAGGCTACCATAATTTTTGCACAAGCCACCCACGACTGGGTTTTCGACTTATTGCGCTTTTGTTTTCTTTTAATGCCCATCTTTTGCATGAACTGCCCCCGAAAGGATTTTACAATTCATCACACTTTTTATTTTTTCCACTTCCTCCTTTGTAGATGTGGTTATCAGGAGAAATGACCATGGCTATACCCCTAACTATCTCTGGTGAAGTATGTGGCTCGCATCTTCTCAGTGATTTTGATTCATAGCTTTATCGTTCATTTCTTCATTTCTTATGGAGCACACCCTCTGGAACAACATACCAAAAGTCCCATTTACTTTCCCTTTTAGTGTGCCTTCTTCTTGGATTCCGCAATCATTTTAGCCCCTAGTGTTTGTAAAACCCATAGTGGACGTATAGTGGCATTGTTCTTTCAAACAAAGTGTTTGTTTGTATATGCTCCCCCTTGCTTGCTTAACATTTCCTTTTCTGGATTGAATGCAATGACATTGATGATGCGATAGTTAAATCTGAAAAAAATTTAAAATTAGTTTTAGTTCATGTAATAATTCTACAGAAGCGTGCTTTACATGCTACATTTGATGTTACTACTATTGTCAACCATCCCTTTCTGGTTTTATGACCGACTACTAAAAATACCCCCTTTTTTTCAACCCATACCAGAGAGTGCAAAGCAATAAACTCTGACTGATAGGGTGCTTGATGTATTAGGGTTGTCGGATCCTTGGTGTTTGAGATCACATTTTAAAGGTCTTTCAATTTCTCATTAACCACCATTTCTTAATAAGCTCTAAAGATCTGATGGGGACATCTTCTTTTGGTGGAAAGCCTTTGGACAGATTGACTTCTCAGAGCTTTTGGGATATGGCTCTTTGAGAATCCTCAATTATTTTTGAATTCTGGATGATCAACCTTTTATCAAATCACCTTTGATTGTATTGCTAGTTTGATACGTTTTAAAAGGGACTGTTGTAGCAATTTGTTATGTCCCGTTAAATGCTCTCATCCCCTTCTTTGTAAAACTTTAGAAGGAATAACCGTTGAGATATTTTGAAATTTCCTCAAATGGTTATCCTTTTGCTGATGGTTGTAACCCTCTTCAGAGCTCATCATTCTTAGTCTTCAGTGATCCCCTACTTTAGCTTCCATATTATTATGTCAGCTCTGCCCACGGTGTTGCTGTTGATAGTTGATTCAAGCTTGACTACTACTTTTCTTTTTCTCTTTTTTCTCAGAAGTAATGATGAATGTAGCAAGTATTTCTTGGCTTTCTAACAATGCTAAATGAAATATCATTATATAGATTAATGCCAAATAAACTTATGGATAATTGGTGTACTGCATTCCTACCATAAAAAGAAATATTAATTAAACAAAGAGAAGACAAACATTTTGTTATTGATTATAGAGTGAAGGAAACAAAAAATAAGCTTAAAACTTAAACTCTAGTTGCCCCTGCATTAGACATTGGGTTTTCTTGTCTCAGAGTTCAGAATATTTCCTTCGTCAATGAGGTCCTGGATCTGGTGTCATAGTTTGTTACACTTGTCCGTGTAATGGCCATCTACTTGGTGAAACACGCAGAAGGCACAAAGAATATAATTGTAGGAACTGGTACCAGCAGGTTTTGCAGTAGGCTGTGGTTTGATCATTCCCAAATGTTTCATATACTCAAAGATAGTAGAAACTGGGTAATGAAAATTAGAAAATTGTTTGCTAGTGGGAGCTTTGTTAATAACCAGATAGTCGGGAAAATCATGGTGGGTGTAGACAACTTTCTCCTCATCAATTAATCCTCTAATGACATGCTTGAGTTTGATGCAATTTTCTGTGGAATATCCATCAACTTGGAGGAACTCATAATATGCTCTTGGGGTGTACTTTGGAGCTGCTGGGATTTGGATAAGTCTTGGATGGTTCTGGGATAGGATTATTCGTTTGGCTAAATTATGGTAGACCTCAGAGACATGTTGGTTGAAGCCAACGTATCCATAAGGAATTTGAACTGCATCTGCTTTGGTTATCACTCTTTTGGTGTTAACGAGGTCTTGAATCCTTTGTTTGAGCTTTGAGCAATCATCAGTATAGTGTCCAACAGTCTGGTGAAACTGGCAATATAAATTAGGGTCATGCTTGGGTTAATGGATATTGGGTGGAAAACTTTTAGGCTCAGGTTTAAGAAATCCTCATTGTGGACAGAGCGCCCGGGACTTGCCCATCGGTTGGTGTCCAATGGCAATGGTGACAGACTCACTAGATGGATTTTTATGGATTTTATGAAAACGTTGGGGAGTCACCACCCGAATTGCATTGGAATCACCTAGTTATTAACAAACAGGTAAATTCCTCAGGAATGATTGTTGGTTTTGAATAAGTCATCCAATCTTGGGGCAATTTCCCATTTAATTAAGTAATAAGGTCATTATTCCCTACATTGACAAACAGTATAAAGCGATAAATCACCCGAAAAGTAGGATGCAATCAATGGGCGTGCCTAATATTGTTTCTAACCAGTTATATTTCTGTATTAGGTCCGATGTAGTTAACTTTGATTTATTAAGTGTCGATTACTGTGTTGGTGGGTTGCTACTTATTTTAATAATAATTAGCAAAGTGGATTATTTCCTTATTTATTTACATGTAGAACATCCACAGTCAGTTTCTAACGTATTTTTCATATTTTACGACTTAATATTTGCACATTAGTTTATTTATTATTTACCCATAATTAATGGATGGCAGGAATATATATACACCCTTAAAGAAAGGAAAGATGAAATGATTTTCTACCATTTTATTCTACTATTTACCGAGTTTATTTATTAAATGTCTGATTAATTATTTACAATTAGTGCTAGGTGATTAACAGTAAATTAAATAAGGTTTAGAAAATTTTATAGAATGACTGACTAGTCTGGCAAAGGACTCGTCGGTCGACTTTGAAGCTCCAAAAACAATATGCGGTCACAATTTCTTTCTTTATGTTTAGGCATGTCCAAAGCATGGAGGTCTGGCTGGACCTTTGTCACAGGTTTGGATGAATCTTTAATTGGGCTAGGCCCAAGTTTGGAAAATAATCGAAGCCGGTGGGACATCCGGTGAAACCTTGATCGCCCAGCTAGATGATGAAAGGTTTAGCCGGATGAGTCCGTTTGGCATGTGATGGTTCAGCCGGACCTATAAATTGTGGTTGTAGTTGTTTCCCTGAGTTTCGACCTATTTATTACATGCCTTTTTAAATATAAAACATGCAAGGAAAGAATATAGTCCTAAGGCAGCTAGGAAATCACATGTAGTTCTAATATAATAACATGATACAAGTCACATCTTTATTAAGGATTCAGAGACATATTTGAATCATTTTCCTTCATCGTTGGACTCTAGTTTACATTTCCTTCACATCTAACCCATCACCTTCGCCTCAGGGATCCATGCATGTAGAAATGGAACAGAAAGAACTTGGTTATATGTGAATATATAAAGTTATAAAAGCTAAAACATGGAAATATTAATGGAAAGATATAACCAAACCCTTCTTTAATGATGTACGGACGCTAGAATGATCTTTATAATCATTATACTCTTAAATTGTTACCATTTTGTTGAATCGTCGGAGAACCAGAGTTGATGAAGCTGCACTCCCTTTTTTCTCCTTTACCTTCTGCTTGAGTTTTCTTTGATTAATGTCGCAGTAGTCTGTGTGTGCAAGTGGTAATAGATGCCCCCCTTTGCAAGGTGTTGATGAAAGGGTCTTATAGAGCAGAGCAATAGGAGCACGTAAGCCTACTACTGTATTTTCAAATCACAGCTCTGTAGTGAATAATCATGATTACCCCTATGTGCCTAGGGCAAAGATCAGACGAAATGAATGGCAAAGGTCCGGCCGGACCTTTACTTGATGGTCTTGGGCCATTTCTTCTCTTAGGTTCTTGGTCCTAGCATGGGCTGCTTAATGGTTCGATTGGATCTTTGATGATCCCACTGAGTCTTTAGTGTTTAGGGGCTATTCTTCACCATTTAATTCGTATAGGATAAAACCCCGAAATAGATAATTTGCCCAAAGTTCAGCACTTAGGCTTAAGGATCTAGTTTCCAAAAATTAAGTGTCTACACTTGTTCCTCTACCAATTTAAAGATTGGGTGGACTTCTCATCTGAAGCTCGCCACAACATACTCCTGAAGCTCCAACTTCCCCAAACACCATGCCTGGATTGAATGAAAACCTCTTAAAACCCTATAAGACATGATCAAGATAGGAATTCAAGAGGCCTTGAATGAGAAGTAAGCCCAAAAGGATGAAGAACAAGAAAGTAGTGATGAAGAAAGGGATGACCTTGAGAAGAACCCTGGGCAAGAAGCGATAGATGCTTTGATTTTGATGGAGAAGCTCCGGGAAATGATGAAAAGGAAAGACCATGACTTTGACTTTGACAACCTGGGCCTCTATGGCATAGGTGGACTCTCCCCTAAGTTCAAGATGCTTGATTTGCCCAAGTTCAATGGGTTCGGAGATCCCAAGTTGCCTTTATGGCATAGCTGGACTCTCTCCTAATTTTAGGATGTCTGATATGCCCAAGTTCAATGGGTCTAGTGATTCCAAGCTGCACTTCAAGCAATTTATTAACATCTTGTCAGCTACCCCCCTTAATGGTAAGCAAAAGCTGGGTTTGTTTGCACTTGACCTTGGAAGGAGTAGCCTCTCATTGGTACCATACTCAACCAACTACTACAAAATCCGAATGGAAGACTCTCAATGAGGCCTTTAGGAGTCAGTTCTCCTACAATGTTGCCTTGGAGGTTTCTTTGAGAGACTTGGAGATGACCAAGCAAAAGGATGGGGAGACTTTTTCTGAATTGCTGATTAAGTGGAAGAACAAGGCTACCTTGTTGCCCAACAAGCCTTCAAAGAGAGACCAGGTCGAATCATTGCCAGGAATGTGCATTCTACATGGGTTAAGAAGCTTCAAATGATGAATCCAAGGAACTTCATAGAGCTTTAAGATAATGGGCTCTAGGTTGAGGAAATTAAGGCTAAGAAGAAGAAGACTACCAAGGCTAGCTCAAGTCATGCTCACTCCCAATCCACTAAGGATGTGGAGGTTAATGCAGTCAAAAGCACTCATCGCTTTTCCAATTTTAACAAGCCCCTGTCCAAAGTCTTTGAAAGACTTAAAAAAGAAGGCCTTTCGAAACATGAACCAACAAGAAACCCACCAAACACAAACTCACCTCAATAAAACCCGAATGCCTTTTACTGATTCCACCAAGTGCATGGGCATTCCACTGATAATTACATCAAACTGAAACACTATATACAAGACCCTACAAGAACATAATAAGAACAAACAAGAATAAAATAATAAATAACTAGCAAGAAGTTAAGAAAAGCAACGTATATGCATGGATTTTGGGTGCTTATCCCAATAGATTAGGTGTTTAGAATCACCATATAGTCGAATAATGTCTGAAAACTCCGTTAGGATAATGATAAGAAAAGCTTAGTTCAATCTTCTAAAAATAACTAAAATTGATTCTCTCACTTTGCTATAAGATCTAAGCTCAAAATTCTTCAAAGCTTAGCTAGACAGCAAGCTTTAAAGTCCTAAAAACACTAGAGAAAAGTGTTCTCTTGTAGTTATCGATTGAATTATGTGAATTCGGTGTGATTTGAAAGAATGAATTAAGCTCCTGTTTACAATGGTTGGGTGAGGCTTGTTTAGGAAATTAATGAATTGATTTGATTGAAGAATATTTGATTAATTTGACTACATAATGTTCCTTTCCATAATCAACATGATTTAATTCTGATTGAATTCTGATTATGGAAACCTTCCAAGTTTATAAAAATCAGTTTAAAAACCTTCTAATACCTTAAAAAATCATATCAAATTTTATTTAATTCAGATTTTGGTGTTTAAGGAAGGTAAAATCTATTGCAAAGTGGGCTGGAGTGATGGGCAAGTTCGATCCGTTGGGTTCGGGCCTTAGAAATCAAATTTGGGCCCGTTTCTAATCAGATTCTAGCCCATTCTTCAATTCTGAACTGAGCTTGAGGAGCAGAAAGCCTTCATCAATCCTCATATCCTTCAGAGAAACAAGAGAAGATAGAGCAAAAGTGAAAGGTAGTTCCACTTATCATGGCTATCACTGAGAAACTATTGGACATAACCTATCAATAGAGAAGCAGAATAGGAAGCAGTCATTCTCAAACAGAGTATTCTAAGCAAAAGTAGAAATAAAGGCAAGAGTAAATTAGCAAGAGCAAGTGCTACGGTTGGAGACTCTAACACAAAACTTTCTTCTCCTTAAATGGACACAACAAACCTAAAATTTGCATGCAAAGATTTTAATAGGCAATTCCTGTTGGAGCAGGAGGTGGCATCATAATAGACTTTATAGTCACAGAGGGCGGAAGAGATAAAGTAGTGGCATTTAATGTGCCAATAAAAGAAATAAGTGCCAAAAATCATGCATGTAGACGGCAAAAGATCCGTCCTGATCATCACAATCATCCGGCCGGACCATCACGAGCGATCCTGCAACATATTGTGTTTTCTGAAATTCTTGCATACATATGTCCATAGACAAAAAAACTAAAAGCATAAACGCATTCCCCTATGAAAACATTATGAAAAACAAGTTTTATATGCATCTAAAGTAATCAAACATCCACAACATGCATAAAAACATATGCATAACAATAGGAAATCGAAGACTCCCCGCGAGGCTCCATCCACAACATTTAAATATTTAGAACTAGGAGCTAAACAAGAGCCCAAATATAGTAAAAGAGAGGAAATGTTCAAAATGATGGGCTAAACAAACGCCCAAAAACAAGGAAAGTGGAAATGTTCAGAACAACCAAACAATATTGGCAAGGAGGTCAAATGTGCCTAGGACTAATGTGTCTCCCGATATCCTCCTCCTTCTCCTCTTCTTTAGCACCTGCCGCATCCTTTAATTCACGAACCTGGGCCCTTAGAATGGCAATCTCCTTGTCTTTCCTCCAAGAATGCGCATGCCATACTGTGTATAAGGCCGCAGTCAAATACTTGCACCCCTGAAGCATAGCAGCCAACTAATTCGCATCCTCAATGGGGACCTAGAACAAGGATCATGAATAAACCATGAAGCTTCAGAAATAAACAAAAATCAAGAACAACTTAAGATTCTTGGATACTTACATAACTAGTGCCAGTAGGAATGACTGTGTGATGGTCTGGCGAGGGTTCGATCACCTGCTCCCACATACCATTTGGAGTCCAGCAAGTGAGGGTTAGAACCAAAAAAGAAGTCACCTGCCTAGTTGTAACTCTGCCCCTCTGACCAACTGAAGTAGCTCTCTAAGTAGGAGCCTATTGCTGAGTAGCAGCACCTTGTTGAACTCCAGCCGCAGAAGTCCCAACATGGCCGACACGCTCACCTGCTAGTAGATTCATAAGCCTGATGTTCTTGGGAAGCCTGATGATAGCATTTTGGGCCTAAAAGAAATGACAAACAATCAAAAATAGTTCAAAAGACAACACAAGAATAGTTAGGAAAAACAGAACTTACAGTAAGGGCGTTCTTCAAAGGCAATGGAAGGGCATGCAAACAAGAGCTCTCTAGGAAGTCAGGATAGCTCTAATCATCAATAAGGAAGTGCACAGCATCCTCACCCTCGATCCAGTGAGCAACCTCCTTATCAGTCATGGACTGAGTCCAAAACATGTCATTGGGAGGATTCTGGGGAACTGTCTCACTCGTAAAGTCCCATGTCCGTTAGAAGACCCGTTCACTAAGATACCACATCCGCCAGTCAAAACCCTCTAACAAGACCATATTCTTGTCCTTCTCAATCAAGACAATCACACATTTAGGTAGCTTGTCCTCATCCCCAGACCAATCAACATTAATCTACAATAGAAGATTTAGAAATCGGTAACCAACGCTAAGAAGTAAAACTGACGAGAGAAAAATACACTTCCCTGATCATGAATATGCTCATTCAGGATCATCCTGTGATCGGGCAAGTGCAATTGCGGAGTAGTGTTTCAAAAAGCACCCTACCTATAGATGGCAAGCAGTGTATGTGGCACTCCTATAGATGGAATATTCTTCAAAAGACTCATCTCAATGCCCAGTTCTGTAAAATGGAAATAAAACATCAGAAACATTTCTCAGAACAACTAAAAGAAGAGTTGAAGCAAGTATTATTTACATGAGCGGCATGCTAGAACTCGTTTAGCTTTTTGTGTCCCATAGAAAATTTATTCAAGCAACAGAACAGATGAACCAAGGTGAGAAAACTCTAGTCATACCGCTTCATCACATTAAATTCTCCTAACAGGGGCACAAAGTGGATCTAGAGGCTACTAGTCTCGTTGTAGAACAAAGTACTAGCTAGCAAGTAAAAAAGGAAGACTCTGCCCATCTAATCTTTAGCCACCTCAGCAACAGGCTCTACAATCATCTACACAATCTCCTGGCCCTCTTGCACCAAGGGATAAGTCAGGAACCACCTCGGCATGCCGGAATAAATGATCTTCTTACCGTTGTCACACAAGATTGACAACCTTCTAAACATTAACCTGTAATAATTGGCACGCTCTTTATCAAAAGCATGGTAGATACCGCAATCAAATGGAATCTGCCCACCAGCATATTAGACTCCAGTTACAGCCATAAAGTCACCAGGTGTAATGGTGTACTCCCCATAAGGCAGCTAAAAGGTCTGGGTACTACACATCCATCACTCAATCAAGGTATAGGTTGAAGCTCGATCCACATGGCCAGTCTGGTTGATGCCATACAAATCTAGAAGGGCCTCTATGAAGGTATCTAGACCAGTCCACCTCACATGAGCTTTCACAGGCTCAGGAAGCATATTCCATAGCTTGCGTGAGTCGTAAAAGTTGTTAGCCTACAAAAATGACAAATCTCGCTGCAAAAAACAAAGCACTAGGTCAAAGAATGCCTGACACAAGCATTACAATTGCTCAAAGCACAGTAGGAACGTTCACGGATTGCACACACAAGTTAAAAGGCCTTAGGACACCTTGCAACACAATCATGCATAATTAACGACACGATCACGATTCACTACAAACAAAATAGGAAAATAATCCTTGGCATAATAGCAGGCTACAGATCCGTACGGACCTTTGTTCATCTAGTCAGATCATCGCTTTTGATATCATAGTCTACACACAATTACATAGAGCTCAAATAATCCACACATTGTCATCAAGACACAAACTATCTCTAGAAGCATACCTTATAGACACAGCACAACACAAATCACAAGCACGGTAATAAGCCAAAAACACATAAAGCACAAGCGGGTGCTAAAAAACTAAGAAACACATAATGAGATAACATATCTCTCACATATCCACAAACACTAGTGGGTCATTCACATTGTCACAGTCCCAAAATAAGCATGTTGAGGGCCAAATGCGCACAAACAACAAAATATTATCCAAACTAAAATCACAGGCAATGATCCGGCCAGACCTTTGCATGCCTATGGACATACGTCTAAATCCTTACTTGTAATTTGCAGGTTTTATGCTTTCACAAGTAGAAACATAGCACATGAATGCACCGCTCACACAAAGCCAGCCACAGAGGGAAACACATAGGCAGAAATACACAATAGCATGAATAGAAACAACATTACAGAAATGACATGAAGATCTGAACAAACCTGTGTTTGTTCGTCTGGATCTGTAAATGTTGGTTCGATACCAAAAATAAAAAATTATCAAAAAAATGAACAAAAACACAATAAAATCTTTAGGCAAAAGGGACTAACCTCAATCTTGGCATAACAACCTAGTTGGGCACCCAAATTCATTAAAGGAAGAATGTCCACTCCTCTTTCCAATCCACAAAGCTCTAGCTTATACACATAATCCACCACATTGAAAATTGAACAAGAACAATCCAAGAACGGGTTAAGAGGGTCCACTACCGGAGAATCAATCTCTAGAATTGCTAGGTTCTCTTAATTTATTCCCTCCATTGGGATTTCTTGATTTTTGGCCATGGCAACAAGAAAAGGAAAGAAAATTGACAATGAAGAAATAGAAGGGTTAAGGCAAAACCCTAAGCAACTAAATGGGTGATTCTTGAAAGCAATCAAGAAAAGAAAATTAGTTTGGAGAAAGGAGAAGAGAAATCGACGTAAGAAGAGAAGAGGAAGAGTTGGGCAATTTCTTTCTTTTAAGAGGTGGAAACACAAATTATCACCTCAGCATCTGAAGATTCAAATCCTATGAGTTGGTCTAGAATTATGAAAGTTTATGACAATTGGGTCCAAAAATAAGATAAAAGCTGCAAGAATCAAGTGAACAAAGCAAATAACCATACAGTGGGTTACAAAAAAATTTCAAGACTGGTCTGTGAGTACCAAAATAAATCCAGGAGATGAACGAGTCCCAAAAACAAAATGGCAAACAACTTTTGCTACTAAAAGCGTCAACCAAAATTGTCTTGCCCTATTGGCATTCTAGTATCCTAGTCTCATTCGGGCTAACCCCAACATCTTTCATGACAACAGAGTCCTCGAATTCTTAATCTAGAGCAATCAAGTTCTTGGAGATGAGCCACCTCTAAGGCTTTCGGTAACTGCAGAGTTGACAACTAAGGGGCATGCTGTCCCCAACACTTTGGTGACGACTATCTACCACCAGGACAGTATCCTTTTCTATATCCTTAATTATGTTTATGTCTATTTATTTGATTTGTCATTCATTTATTCATGTTTATCTGAGTGACATTGCTAAAATCCAACAAAACGGGGTGTTGACACCTGATTTTTAGATGCAAGTATGTGGAAGCGGCTCGGAAGACAAGTGATGAATACGGTTTAGTTCAAACCACTCTATTACCCATTTTCCCATAAAAATGAGCTGAAGGGTTGAAAATAATTTCAAAATGTTCTCAAAAATGAATTTCAGGCCCATTGATGGTTTGGCCGTGCTTGCAATGATTCTGCCGAACCTTCATAACTCTCATTGGGTCCATATTTCACAGAAGCCCATTTAAAGCCCAAAAGCTCCAACCAGACCTTTGATGATTATTCAGCCGAATGTTGATTAAAGGTTTGGCTGGATGATCACTTTGACAAGACAGGTTATGGGGTAGGATGCATGAACTAGTAGTGTACTCGAGATGTATGACTTGCACCGGCCTATACCCATGATGCAACTTGAACAAGTTACAGAAAAAGATTCATTTTTCTCCTATAGGTGCCCTAAGTTCTTACACTATGGGGGGGGGGGGGAGATTAGAGACAGAGAAACACTATAGGAGAGGATAGAGAGGAAAGAAAAAGAAAGTAACACACACACACATTTTTAAAGCTCGGTTTCCCTATGAAACTTATTTCTTAGTTCTTTGGGTTTTTGAACAAGGAAACTATGCCAATCTAGAAGCTCATTCTCTACCTAAAAGTGGTAACATACCTCTATTCTGAGGGTAACCAACCACCCATGAAGCATCCATAAATCAGAATAAGCATATTCTTCCATTTATTAACTTTTCATATTTTGTATACTAATTTTATTTTATATTATGCTTGCATTTACAAGTTTCTTGAGAAGCCAGGGGGATGTAGAATCAACCGGATTAAAGTTTGAGGCTTTATAGCCTAAGGTTTAACCCATAACAGTACCTTAACACCAAAGCTTAAGCTACTGTTATGAGTCATTCCTGTGACATAGAATGGACCTAGAGGGATAGTTTAAAACTTTATTTGTCATGTATAATTATTATTCGTAAGAATTTGTAATAATACAGGAGAAGACATTCCAAGCCAAAATTATAAAGGTTTGGTCGAATGATTAGAAGGTCCGGCCAGATGTTCATGTCTCAAACGGATGTCCCATTATAGACAACTAATTTTTGGATGCATGTTGGATGGGAGTACTGGAAGCCCAGATTATGATCAAACGGATGTCCCATTGTAGACACTGTTTGAATCCCAAAGAACTTCTGATGATGTTTTCTAAATTGAATTGATTTGATTTACTGAACTGATTTATGAGTTTTGATAATTCTGAAAATTCATGTTGTTTTGGGTCTCGATTCTGAGTTTAGACTATGATTTAGTGAGGTTCAGAGCCCAGAAGGAAGCCAAATCAACATAAAACGGACCAGACAAGACTAGAATGGGGTCTACTCCTTGGCCTTAAGGTGTGCTCCTCAACGCTGAGGACCCATCCAAAGAACAACCCATTTTTTGGTCTTTTTGAAACTGTTAGCCCCAAGATTTGACTAATGATTTTAATGATGTAAAACATTAAGGTATTCACTAATATGTTTGTTAAGTGTTTTTTAGGTATCATAATATAAAAGGATGCATATTTTTATTGGATGAAGTAAACATTTTGTACAAGTCACAATTTTTATCTTAGTCGAGTGAACATGAATAAACCTTATTAAAACACTTGGGTTAATGGTGTTTTGTTTAGATGGATAGGTTCACCTTATTAAAACACTTGTGTTAATGGTGTTTAGTTTAGGTGGATAGGTTCAAGTGTACACCTTAATAAAACACTTGGGTTAATTGGTGAGATTTTTTGAGTTAAAAGTTAAAGTCATGGAGTAAAAAGATAAAATATGTCATGGGCTAATTAAATCTACAATTTATGCACATTGGACATGGTATATTGGAAGTTTAGGACTTAAGGAAAACTGATTGTGTAGAGTCAATTTCAGATGGGCTGAATTAAACGAATTAACTGTACAAATTAGGTAATAATCATATTATAAATTATATATGGATTGAAATCCCAATATGTCTAGTGTTTAGAAATTGTTTTATTTGAATTTTTGGAGTTGCAAAATTAAATATATGATTTTTTGAGTGATTTATGGTCATGTTGTTAGACAAGGGACTAAATACACAGGTTCTATTCAAAATTACCTCAAAACTTGTAGAATAATCATTTGAATGTGAAATTTGGTGGGGTTGTAGCTCTGGAAGTCTACTTTTCAATGCAAAAAATATTGGAGCATTTTGAATTTTCACAAGGAGATATTCTTGTTCAAATACAAACTATTCTAGCTGCAAGTCACATATTTTTGGCATCCAATGTTTGAATTATTGCAACAAATCTACAATCTCTAGAAAATGAGACATTTATTGTTGAAAAGGTATAGATGTATAGTTGCTAACGAAAAAAGGAATCACAATTTTTCAATGAGTATAGCTGGAGATATTGAATTTTTAAGGACACATGCTACATTTGTGAAGCAAGCTGGCAGCCTTGAAGAATGGAGCCTCACCAATTAAGTTTCAATTTCTTGGTTGATTATGAACGGCCACTTCAGATTTTTTACCTATAAAAGGAGGTATTTCAGGCATTAAAACATACACAAGAGCTTGAAGAAAGAATAGCAATTAAGAGTCACCATATTCATAAGTTATTTGAGAGTTTATGTTGTAATTGTGAGAAAAAACCTTCATTCTTCTTCTTATAACATTCACTTTGTTTTTGTATTGTGTGAGAGACACTAAAACCCAAGGAAAGGTTTAAGTGTGTACCTTGAAAACACTTGAATTTTAGTTTTGAGTGTAAGCCATAAAAACACTTGAGTTAGGTTTGTGAGTTAACCTTAAGAACTCATTTGTAAAGGTTGAAGATAGCCTTAGAAATCATCATTGTAAAGGTAGTTAGATAGCCTTGTTAATCTCACAGTGTAAAGGTTGGAGATAGCCTTAAAATCTCCATTATTTTCTATTTGTGGTTATTGGACCCCAAAGAGTGTCTTTAGGGGAAGTGGATGTAGGTCAAGTTGGGACCGAACCCTATAAATTCTTGTTCATTCTTCAAAGTAATTTTTTTATTTTTTATTCTGCACCAATTCACCCCCCCCCCTCTTGGTTATTTTAATTGGTATCAGAGTCTTGTTGCTCATTTCAACCTTAAGTAGGAGTAAAAGATCAAAAGATGACTTCGGGTGAAAGCTTTAGAAGTTTGAGACCCTACTTCGATTGAAGTGACTATCCATATTGGAAGTTTGAGACCCTTCTTGGATAGTGACCAAATAGATGTTTAGGATCAAATCTTAGTAGAATGGACTCCACCAACCATAACTGTTGGAGATAAGACAACTGTCCTTGAAAGGAAAGGTTGGGTGGATGCACACAAGAAGAGCAATGGTAAGTGATGGAATCAGGTTCTCTATTACGGGTCTTCAGTCCTCTTAGTGGGTCTTGCAATACAAGATGAGGGTCAAAGTATGGCGGGAATGGGTGGTCTCGCTTGCACTCTGATGCTTATGTTAGCATTCATGAGAATACAGAGAATATAGAGAGAAAATGAGAGGGAGAGAGATATAGTACAGTGGTCTTGAATTACCTTTTAAGTGAGGAATATTATATATTTATAGGGACCCCTCACTAGGGTTCCCTAATGTCTTCTCATGATATTACTGAAATGCCCTATGACTTTAGGCTAGTCCATCAGAACTCCCCCCTAGAGTATGTGAGTTATTTATGACTTCCTTAGAACATGGACATCGGATGTGTAAACATAGCCGGCATATGGGATAGTAAAGATCGGTCCCCAAACTGGAGTGATTCGTAGTGATAATATTTCAAGTTTGAAATTTATTTTTGAGTTTTTGCCCCTTGAAGAACTTTCAAGATTTGAAATTTTTGATTTCTTGTATCATTTAAGATACGGTGTGGCTAGTTTATGGAGTGGCGGGTTGTGTATGGCTGGGGCTTTTTAAACTATGTTGTCTTTTCTTCGAGGGAACTTGTAGTGAGTTCTTACTAGAAATGAGCTACTTAATATTTGACAAATCTTACTTATGATATTTAACCACTTGATATTGAGCGGATTTTGATGGTATTATGCCGCCTAATATTCGGCGGATCTCGCCTTATAAAATTATGCCACTTACATCGAGTGGATCTTCTTTATGGTTTGGATTCACTTATTACTTGGTAGATATCACCTATAAAATTGAACCACTTTCATTGAGCGGGTTTTTTTTATTATATTGAGCCGCCTGGTGTTTGCCGGATATCACTTATGAAATTGGACTGCTTTTATCAAATGGGTCTTCATTATTTTGTGTCGCCTAGACTTTAGTGGATATCCTTGCAGCAATTTTACTTGTGTAACTATGACTCTGCCTATGTAAGTATGACTATTATTCTTCTTCTCCCCCGAAAAGAAGTTGACTACACTTTTAAGTGAATTCATGTAGTAACACCATATCGTGCTTTGCTTTGCAATTTTTGAACAATTTATATCTTGGTTTGTGATTTTGAACCATTCCTTTGTTGGAGACCCACTTTCTGTTGAGCTGCTTGCATTGAGCGGATCTTCTTGGTTATCGTGAGTTGCCTAATGTTTGGCGTATCTTTAATAGTTGAATCACCTAATATTGGGCGGATCTTACTTCATAAAATTGATTTGCTTGTCATGAGCGAATCTTCTTCAATCCTTTGTATCGGCTAATGGCGGGTTGATTGGAGATATGTTGCCTTTGTCCAAGTGCACTTATGGCTGATCTACTTGATCTAATCAGAAAATATAACATGCTTATTCATGTTGCGATCCTGCATTTATAGATATGACATTTTGACTATTATCCTTCTCCTCCCCCGAAAAGAAATTGACTAAACCTTTAAATGTGTCTCTTGGCATACCTCACTTTATGAGATTAAACTTTTTACTATGATCGGATTGTAAAATTGTATTGATGCGCATGTTGTTGGCTTGAAATTGAGCCGGTTAGCGGATTTGTAATATTTTATGTTGAGTGTTTTTATGGCTATTCTTCTTTAACATTGCATGTTTTTATGCCATGCCCTTTTTTTTTGAATTTATCAGTTTATCTTTGTTAACTTAGTCATCTTCACAGACTCTTGGCCTTCTTACATGGTCCTTTTGGACGTTTGATCTTAGATGGACACTTAACCTTTTACCTATTTCTATGAACTTGCAGCTGATTTGCTTTTATGAATCTTTCACTTTGAGTGCATTTGCTTGAGATTGGCTCTTGGCCTTTATTTGAGATCGGTTCTCATGGTCCTTGTCTCCCTTAGGAGGTGGGTCTTTGGTAGTCTCTGGTGTTTTAATGCCTTAGCCTCTTAGGACTTTAGGTCTTTGTGCGGCTCAATGGCCTTAGTGCCTTGGCCTTGGTACTTTAGTCTTTTAGGACTTTAGGTCTTAGATTGGCTCCCGGCTTTCGTGGCCTTGAGGGTCTTAGATCGGCTCTTGGCCTCCGTGCCTTTGTCCTATGGACTTGCAGCTAATATGCTTTTATTGAATATGTAGATATAAACATGATATTTGCAAAGTATAATGTGAATTGCAAGAAAATATTTCTTGCTTGTCCTTCTAAAGGTTCTGCATATGTAAATATAACTATCATTCTTCTTCTCCCCCGAAAATAAGTTAACTACACTTTTAAGTGTAGTCATGTGGTAACACCGTATCATTCTTTAGGTGATTTCTTGGAGCTTTATTGCCTATTCTCTCGGGCTGTTGGGCGGTTGTTTGGCATTTACCCTCTTCGCTTGGATCCTTAGGTCATTATGGTAGCTTTTAGAAAATTAACCTCTTTGCCTGAACTGTTTAAAGTCTGTTATGGTAGATGTCTAGGACTTAGCCTCTTCCCCTGGGCTTACTTGGAGCCTCTTACAGCGATTTGATAGGACTTGGCCTTTTCGTATGGGCTTACTTGGAGCCTCTTATAGCGGTTTGATAAGACTTGGCCTCTTCGCATGGGCTTATTTGGATCCTCTTACAGCAGTTTGATAGGACTGTGCCTCTTCGCCTGGACTACTTGGAGCCTCTTACAGCAGTTTAATACGACTTTGCCTCCTCGCCACCCTTAGTATGCGGGTCTTTGGTCGGCTCTGTGGCCTTAATGCCTTTTATCCATAAGTGTATAAGTAACACCTGTAAAATCTTTAATTGCAAAGCTTTGGTATATTAAGCCAAAGACATGTTAGCAGTTTTAGATCATTAAGCAATAATTTGATCTCAACGGCAATGATGAATAATTGAATATAAGAGACCATTATCTCAATAAATCGAATCTTTATATTTCATGCAATCTATGCTTGACCCTACTTGACCCTCCCCTTTCACAGGAAAAGATTTTAGTACACGCAATTGTGCTTATAGTAACTTTATGCATATCAAGCCAATCAGGTAAAGAGAAGTGGTCATTGCAATAGTGCATTTATTCTACTATCTCACTGATAAAAAATATGATTTATGATAAGCTATCCGCACAACATATAGTGTTATGGAATATAAATGCATTAGTGGAATGAATAAAGTTTGGATACCTTTTACTTGGGCATATGTCATGGCATATAACTATTACAAGTTCTAGACATGCGCATATAAGATGTTTTGAGTCAATCATTCATAAGATATGCTTGATTGAATCAAGCAACTAATTTTATTATACATGACATGTGATTATGCAAATATGTCTACTTTCATAAAATGATGGATATTAGATGCATATTGTGATTTATTGATCGTCATTGTTTTTCTCCTCTCAGGAGAAAGAAGCTGATCACACTTTTAAGTGTGTCTCCAAAAGCATTTAAACTATTGAGAGTTTTTTGTAAAAGAGAAACTTATATGTTAAGGTGTCTACATCTTTGTGCATTGTATAGCCTCTAAAATTGGATGTATAAACCCGGAAATGTGACCTTGGAGATCCGCTCCTTGTTGAAAATAGTCATATGCGTATTCATATTCTATGTCGCTTATGCTTTTATAACATCCATGTGCTCTTGAGCATATATAAGTTCTACAATCATTTGTTAGTGTACTTGCCCCATGAAAATAAAACCATATGGATAATCATCATGTATACAACATTACATGTGTGTTTGAAGTATAGCGAAGTCATTTATAACCAAGTGTTCATGGTAAATATGATATATGGTCACTTTCATGTCCATCAAATTTTAATTTTATGGATAAATAGTTCAAGAACTTAATTTCAAACAATCAATAAAAATTGATTGGAAAATGCATCATAGGGTATTATTTCTCAAGTCCCTTTTGATAATTAAATTATAATTATGCATCAGAGCATGATAAAAATAATAATGTCCCAAATATGTGGGATAAAATATTGAATGCACACAAAATATTTTTGTGATGTCTTGCTTTAAGATGTAGCACATACATTATACATCATATATTAAATGCATGCTCATATTCATTCATTAAAATATTTGTGCATATATGAATATAAATTGTTACCTCCTTCGCTTTTGATCCGAAAATTGTGGGATTCATACAAAAAATTTTGGTTTAATGTCCCAAAAATTCTGCCCAAAATCGTGTTTTAGGCCTCGCCGGTATATTCCTTCCGGTCATCGAAATATTCCCTCCGGTTTTCAGAAAATTTTAAAAAGTGTCAAAAAGTTAAATCGACAGCACCATTGGAAACCTTACATCCTTAGGAGTCAAAATATATGATTAGTTTTGTGAAAAGCTTACCGAAAAATGGTACATTTGAAAAAGAAGCATAAACTCCGGCAAGCTCCGATCACCGTCAAAACACAGTTGAAAATTGCGATTCTCACTTGACCTAAAGGTTTTTGGGGTTGATTAACTTGTTTTTGGTGTCGGATTTGTGAGAAAATGATGGGAACATGGATTTCCTGCTTAGGCAGGCACTTCCAATGAATTTTTCTCTTTCGTCCGGTGAGATTTTGGTGAGTTTTTTTATATATTTGGGTAGAGACGTCATCAGCTTCGATTTGATACCAAGATCGTAACTTTTGGTGGTCGGAGTTGTCCGAACGACATTTTTGAAATATTTCAAGTCACTATTACCACTCTAACCGCACCATTGATGGAATCAGGTTCTCCATTCCGGATCTTCAGTCCTCTTAGTGGGTCCTACAAGACAAGATGAGGGTCAAAGTACGGCGGGACTAGGTGCTCCCACTTGCACTCCAATGCTTATGTAAGTATTTATGAGAATACAAAGAATATAGAGAGAAAATGAGAGGGGGAGAGATATAGTAGAGTGGTCTAGAATTACCTTTTAAGTGAGGAATAGTTTATATTTATAGGAATCCCTCACTAGGGTTCCCTAATATCTTCTCATGATATTACTAAAATGCCCTATGACTCTAGGCTAGTCCATCAGCAAGGCCCAACTTTCATCATTTATAGCCTCATCTTTGTTCCTTGGCTCAATTTGAGAAAGAAATACAAGATTAGAATCTAAGAGTTTAAGTTGGTTTCGAGTACCTACACTCTTAGAGGTCTCACTAATGATGTTGTCCTTAAGATGATCTTTGGTGAATCTCCCTTCTTAGGAAGGTCTCCATGCACGTCTTGGTGATCCTCATGTGCTTGATGATCAATTTCATCTACATGTGCATGTTCTTCTTATGATTTCTTATCATTGTCGAGCTCCTTTAATGATTGAGGCTCCTCTTCCCCAATATTGATCTTTTCAAATTCTCCTACAAAATCATTACAAGAACTACCTTTCACAAGATCAAGTTTGCTAGTTTCATCAAAGGTAACATGCATGGATTCTTCAACAACTAGAGTCCTTTTGTTAGAAACTCTATAAGTTTTGCTTCAGTAGGAATAACCTAGAAAGACTCCAACATCCGTTTTAGATGCAAATTTACCAAGATGGTCCTTAGTATTGAGAATGTAACACTTACAACCAAATACTCTAAAATATAAAATATTGGGTGTTTTACCATTCCATAACTCATAAGGGGTTTTGTTCAAAATAAGTCTTTTGGAAACACAATTTAAAATGTAACATGATGTGTTGATGGCCTCCGCCCAAAAGTAAGTTCATAAATCATACTCATTAAGCATAGTTCTAGCCATCTCAATCAATGTACGATTTTTACTTTCTACAATACCATTTTATTGAGTTCTTCGACATGAAAAGTTATGTGAAATACCTCTTTTGGAACGAAAATTTTCAAAAGCTTCATTTTCAAATTCTTTTCCATGATCACTTCTCAAAGCGGTTATGGAATAGCCTTTTTCATTTTGAACACGCTTTGCAAAACATTTAAAAGTTTCAAAAGCATCACTCTTATGAGTAAGGAATGCAACCCAAGTAAATCTAGAGTAGTCATCAACAATGGCATAGGTGTAGGGTTTTCCACTCAAGCTAGCTACTTGTGAAGGACCAACCAAATCTATATGAAGTAATTGAAGTGGTCTAGAAGTGCTTACTTGGTTCTTTGGTTTGAAGGAGGATTTGACTTGCTTTCCCTTTTGACAAGCTTCACATATCTTATGCTTGGAGTATTTTATCTTTGGCAAGTCTCTCATAAGCTCCCCTTTGCTTAGGCTTTCAATAAAATCCATGCTAGCATGCCTAAGTCTTCTATGCCAAAGCCAAGCATCATTGCTAATAGACATAAGACACTTCAAATTTTGGTTAGCTAGAGAGTGCAGGTCAATTGTGTAGATATTACTAGATCTTTTGCCATTGAATACAATTTTATCATCCAAGGATTTGGAGACTAAGCATGTATTTGTGTCAAAAATTACTTTGAACCCATTATCACACAATTGGCTTACACTAAGTAGGTTATGCTTTAAACCATCAACAAGAAACGCATTTTGAATGCAAGTTAAAGAGTGATAACCTATGGTGCCAATACCGATTACCTTACCCTTGGCATCGTCACCAAATGTGACAGATCCACCATTCTTCTTCTCAAGTTTAGAGAAGAGCTTTCTATCACCGGTCATGTGTTTGGAGCATCCTCTATCAAGAACCCATTCATTTGCTTCACCTGTAGTTTTTAAGCATACCTACAAACATAAGTTATTTACCTTATTTTAGGTACCCAAATGTATTTGGGTCATTGGGGGTTACCATCAACAAAAGTACCCAAGCTAAGGTGCTCCCTCCTAATATGGCAAAACACATTAATGTGTCCATGTTTCATGCAATAGTGACAATGAACATTACGAGAGGAGGTCCTTTTGCTCATGGCCTTTTGCCTTGTGTGATGTTTCTTAGGAGCTTGACCTTTTGGTTTGCCTTGAGGCTTACCTTGGGGTTTGCCTTGTGGCTTGTGACCGTTAGTCTTAGCAACATCCACATTAGAAGTTTGTGGATGTGATGATATTCTTACAAAGGTGGTCTTGGGAGCATTACTAGAGGTTGAGCATTCACTAAATCCTAAGCCATGTCTTACAAGGAGAGGTCTTTTTGACACCAATAAGGTATCAAGATTCTCCTTGCCTTTGTGAAACTTGGCAATGGATTCTCTCAATTCTTCAACCTCACTTTTCAATGAATCATTCTCTTTTTCAAGAGTCTCCATTGAAGAGATTTTGAATTGAGAAGCAAGTAGTTG
>CANYLF010475108.1:0-18852 GCA_948193215.1 Bocquillonia castaneifolia | reverse complement strand
ACTCTCTCAAATTTCTAACTCTCATAATTCTCACATATGGAGTTAGAATCAAATAATTTTGGTGTCTATGGATTCGTGATCTCTCAAGCTTCATTTTAAGTGGTATATTGATAGGATTTTACTGGGTAGAATTTACAGATCTGAAGTAAGAAATTCTAAATAGATTTTCTCATTTTTTGTTAAATCCGTTTATTGTTTTATAAAACTGATTATATATCTATGATCTAGAGCTTGAGATGAGTCCGATAGAGTTTTCAGAATTTAATTCTGACACCATTGTATCGGTGACTTGGTGGGCCCCACATGTGGATTCCACAGGCGGACTCCAGCTGTGGGCCACGCATACTGTTCATTTTGTACTATAGCACGCGTATTGTTCATTGTACTGTAGCAGAGTACTATTCATGGTACCGTTCATTTGACCAAATATGTCATTGGATTTAATTTTGTGCTGATTCCAATTGTGCAATTGAAATCTATAAATTATTTCCCGGTAATCTCTAAAAGCTTTTTATATAAGTTTAGCGGTGTTTTTAAATAAATAATTTGAATAATAACTGCCCCCAAAAATTAGTAAAAATTATGTTGAACATTAATTCATATAGGTTTTGGATAAAAAGCATCAGGATTGGAGGGATGGAATATAACCGCTAGCCAGGTGAGGAAATAAGTTATTTTTGGGTGTGTGAGGTTGTAACCCTGGGTTATTGAGTTTGAATGCTAAATGTTGATATGTATTTATTGTGTGATATATATAAATATGTGAATTTAATTATTATGGTATATTAAGTGGGTAATTAATTAATTAATTAAATTTGTGTATATTAAATGAAAATTACTATATGTGCTCATTTGCTATATTTTTGATAGATTAATTTGGTATTAGTAAATGGATAATTTAATTAGTGAATTTTGGATTGATGTGAAATTGGTTGACTTGTAAATTGTGAATTGGATGGAAATTTTTATATTCTTTAATTAATATTCTTTTGGTGAAATGAATTGATATTTGGGAAGTTGATTTTCTTTGGATGATGAATTGATGTGATATTGATTGAATTGAGTTTATGAATTGCTTGTGATTGTGTTGTGCCTCACATAGATGTGAAATTTATGAGAAAGGTGACTTTGTGTGATAAAGCGTGTGATAGTGAAAGTTGAGCTTGGGGATAGCTTCACTGAAAGAAAATGAGTGATGTGGGAAAGCTGAGCCTGGGGATAGCTACCCACAATTATTGTGAGATAGTGAGACTGAGCCGAGCGGATAGTCTCACTAGGTGGCCACCATGAAATTTGAAATGAAATGTGAGGATTGGAAAGGAAATTATGAGGATATGTTACCTTTGTCATCTATGGATCATTTATGTGTGGTGATTAATGATGTGATTGATAATTGGTAATATTGAATTTGTGAGAAGTTGAAAGAATTGAGATGATTGCATATTTGATGAGATTTTGATTGATTAAGAGTGTGAATTTGTGAAGTGGAAGTGTTTGTTTAATTGAGAAATTGAAATGTTTGGAATTGAGCTTAATTATGGTCAAATGGTATGTTACTTGTGATATATATAAATATATGTGTGTTATTGATACTTTACTTGATTTTGATAATGATTTTGTGATGGTTATACTGTGATATGTCTATTAAGAGTATCACGCTTGATATGCTGCATTACAAATTTATTTACTATGCTGAGTGTATCTATATATTCTGATAAATTAATATAATCTGGCATATTATGCCAGTAAACGAGAAAGTTTTAGTAAAAGACTTTAAATATTAAGTTATATATATATATATATATGTAACACCCTTAAAAAATATATAATAAAAATATTTTGGAGGATTTAAAAAAATATTATTTAAAAGAATTTTTACAATTTCGTCCGGATGTAATTATAAGAAATTTTTCTATAAAAATTAAGTTGTAATTTTATAAAATATCTAAAGGTTAATATAGTAATTAACCATAAATATTATTATTATTATTATTATTATTATTATTATTATTATTATTATTATTATTATTATTATTACAAGGAGGAGAGGCAGATGCCTCCTCCCGCTTCTTTTGTGTGTGTGTGTGTGTGTGTATAAACTCTCTCAAATTTTTAACTCTCCTAACTCTCATATATGGAGTTAGAATCAAGTGATTTTGGTTTCCATGGATTCATGGCCTCCCAACCTTCATTTTAAGATGTATCTTGATAGGGTTTTACCGGGTAGAATTTACAGATCTGATGTAAGAAAATTCTAAACAGATTCTCTCATTTTCTGTTAAATCCATTTATTATTTTATAAAACTGATTATATATCTGTAATCTAGAGCTTGAAAAGAGTTCGATGGTGTTTTCAAAATTTAATTCTGACATCATTTGTACCGATGACTTGGCGGGCCCCACGTGGACCCCAACTGTGGGCCCAAGGTACTATTCACATATACGGTACTATTTGACCATATATGTTATTGGACTCAATTTTCGTGCTGATTTCAATTGTATAATTGAAATCTATAAATTATTTTTCGATAATCTTTAAAAGCCCTTTTTATATAATTTTAACAGTGTTTTTAAATAAATAATTTGAATAATAATTGTGTTCTAAAAATTAGTAAAAATTATGTTGAACATTTATTCGTATAGGTTTTGGATAAAGAGCATCGGAATTGGAGGGAATGGAATATAATCGCTAGTCAGGTGAGGAAATAAGTTATTTTTGTGTGTGTGAGGGTACCCCAGTTATACCCCTGGATTATTGAGTTTTGCATGTTGAATGTTAATGTGAATTTGTTTTGTGATATATACATACATGTATGTGTGTGTGTGTGTCTATATATATATATATATATATATATATATATATATATATATATATGGGTGAATTTAATTATTATGAAATATAAAGTAAATATTTAAATGATTAAGTAAATTTGTGTATATTGAGTAGAAATAATCTTATGACTAAAAGGTGAGTTATGGATGGATGATACTTGAATGAGTTGAGATTGATTGATATATGAGATTATTAATGACCAAATGAGTAAATTGTGATGGATTAAATTTGTTGAGCAAATTTTGAGTATGAGATGAATTTTATTTGATTAGCTTTTTGTGTATGACTAGGTCTAATGAGTTTGATTGTCTAAATGATTAATTAGAAAGTAGTAACCCAAAAGATGAGATGTAAAATGAATGATTTATGATTGGGCAACAAGAGATTGTTCCAAATGAAAAGATGATAAATTAAAAAAATATGTGATCGGGTTACTTTTCCTTTAACCTTTCTTTTAGATAATTTAACTAATTATCAAAATTTATTATGATGTGTGGTGATGTGAAATTGGTTGACTTGTGAATTTGTGAGCTGGATTGAGAAATAAAAATAAAATTATTATGAATTGATTGGAATTATGAAATGATGGATATTTGGAAAGTTGATTTTCTTTGTATGGTGAATTGATGTGATATTGATTGAATTGAGTTTATGACTTGATTGTGATGTGTTGTGAAGTGAATTGGTTGTGATTGTATTTTTCACCACATAGTTGTGAAATTTATGAGAAAGGTGACTATGTGCAATAAAGCGTGTGATAATGAAGCTGAGCTGAGCAGGATAGCTTCACTGAAAGAAAAGGAGTGATGTGGGAAAGCTAAGCCGAGCAAGATAGCTACCCATGATTATTGTGAGATAGTGAGACTGAGCCGAGCAGGATAGTCTCACTAGGTGGCCACCATGAAAAATGAAATGAAATGTGAGGATTGGAAGGAAAATGGTGAGAATATATTACATTTCTCATAAATGGATCATTTTTGTGTGGTGATTGATGATTGATTTATAATGTGCATTTGTTGAATTGTGAATGTGTGAGAAATTGAAAGAATTGAAATGATTGTGAATTGGATGAGATTTTGATTGATTGAGAATGGAAATTTGTGAAGTGATCATGATTATTAAATGATAGTTTGAGGGTTATAGTGCGATATGACTATTAAGAGTGTCACGCTTGATATGCTCCATTGTAAATTTATTTGCTATATTGAGTGTTTTTATATGTTGTGATAAATTAATATAAACTGGCATATTATGTTAGTAATTAAGGAAGTCTAAGAAAATGACTTCAAATATTAATTTGATTATATTTATTTATATATATGCTTATTTTCTCACTGAGCATTAAGTTCATTATTTTTCCTCAATAATCCAGTGTTGCAGGAAAATCAAATAGGAAGGCGAAATCCCTAATGGCACCTAGAGGGGGGGGGGGGGGGGGGTGGGGTGGGTGGGGGGGTGAATAGGTGATTAATGCTAACAACTATAAATCAAAACTTAATGCGGAAATAAAACGAGACAAGCGATTTATAGTGGTTCAGTCAAGTGTGCCTACATTCACTTACCCACACAAAGGGTTTCCACTAATCAATCTTGATTACAAGTGTTTAAGGCTCACACTAAACCTTACAAAGTGATTTCAAGGCTAATCACCCAACCTAACTAAACCAACCATTGAGTTCTCACTCTACAACCCAAGTCCCAAGTGTTTAATAGGCTAACACTTAAACCTTTCATAAGAATTCCTAGCTCTCACACCCACAAACAACCCAACAATGATTGTTATGAGTAACAAAGAGCCCACAAGGCTCAAAATAGAAATGAAATAAAGATTTTGGGCTAGAAAGCTTAGAAATAAGCAAATAGAGCTATTAGGATTTTCAATCTTAAATCTGAAGTTGTTTAACCATAGCGATGTGTTTCTTCACTCTATTTATAGGCCCTAACACCAATCTAGCCGTTTGGAGTAGTCCAAAAAACAAATAGAGTTACTTTTGTACTTGAGACAAGTTGTTTGTCTGCATTCGTAACGGCATGCATGATCGTGCATGATGACGTGGCAGCTTTTCTAGCCTTCTAGAAGTGTTAGGTCAAAGAAAATGCACTATCGTGCACTAGGTACGCACGATCAGGCACCTTACTCGTGTGCACGAGGTTTGTTCATACAAGTGGCTTGTGTGGATTCCCTCTTCAAGTTTACAAAGCTACTAGATCCCATTTGCACGATCGTGCACGAAGGCCTTTGATTTTGCACAGCTACTGCTTCTATGTGCAGGATCATGTACTGGGACGAATAATCATGCGTAAGCGATACACACGATCGTGTGATTGTGCTCCCTAGCACACGATCGTGCATTTTGCCCTGTTTGGAGAAATCCTACAAATTTCTTAAGGAAACTTTAAATTCATGACTTAGTGGATTATTGTATACATTAAAAGGATCTTGGATCAATAGTTTCCCCCTTTTTGATGTAGACAATACTCCCTAAGTCAAGGATAGTGAGGTTAGGAGGTAAAATGCTCCCCCTCACACCAAGCATATATAAAGAATAAAAAGGCAAGAAATTAAGAGCAAACCATCACACACACATATATATATAAAGGTTAAATAAAGAATCCCACACCAAGTTTATAGGTCAACAACACTTGGCCATAATACAAAATAAAACAACACTAGGCCATAATACAAAACAAACCATAATCATAAAAACATAAAATGCAATGTAAATGTATGTAATGTGCATGCAATGCAATTCTCCCCCTTTGGCTACATCAAAAGGGATCTCCAAACTCCACATCAAGCATCTGGAGGAGGTTGAGATGATCCACCAAAGTTCATTCCTCGAATAAGTGCCTCAAGCCCATTAAAGCGACCCTCTAAACGATCAAACCTTGCATCATTGTGAGCTTGAAAGGTGTTAATGCGAATACCCAATTTCTTAATGTCTTGAGACATCTTGTGAGTCACTTAATTGAACCGAAAGGAGAAGCCACCAAAAGTGTCATAAAAGTCATCGGATTGCAATGGAACTCCATCAGGTTGATAGTCTTGGTCCTCTTCTTCTTCTTCTTCATCAACATCCATAGCGGCTTATTCTTTTTAGCCTTCATCACCAATAGGAGCATCTAGGACATAAACAGGAGTCTCCATAACCACATCTTCATCTTGGATGGTATTGATGACCACTTCTTTATCCTTGGTGACACCGGGAATTATTTGCAACCCTCTATGAGCACCACCCCAATACACAAAGTGCTTATCAGCTTTGTGAAATCCGAGAACACCTGCTTGATGAAAGTACTCCATATCAAAATAGTAGGTGGATGCAATGTCCCCATTGTTGATGTCCTTCACATTCTTAATAGCCCCAATCCGAAGTGCAATGTAGGACACAAAAGCACCAACATTTACCTTGGCGTATTTAAAGTTGGCAATTTGGAGCAAATTTTCAATGAGAAACTTAGCGGTTTCCACCTTTTTGCCTTCCAAAGCACACCACATGAAGAAAAGATCGACTTTGGTGACTTTTACATTGCCTTTCCCCCCCATATTGACATAATATGCAATCACATGATGCAATACCCACAAAGGTAATGAAGCGAGATAAGAGGTGGTATGCTTACTACTTAGCCATCGTGGGGCATTTGTGGAGACTTTTGTCTAGAAATCCTCAGCCTCAAAAGCATCTAGGAATGTGGTATAGCCAGTACTAGGAAGTTTAAAAATCTTATAGAAGGAATCATACTGAACGGTGTAGACTTTCCCTCGAATCATAAGCCGGGTGGTATAGTGTCCATCTGAAGCCCTTGGATTCAAATATACATAGAAAATGGCTAGAAATTCACAGGTAAGGGAATGCTCTTGCATTTTGGGAATGGAAGTGAACTTACCCCAACCCAAGGCATCTACTCATTCTATGACTTAATCCTTAATTCCAAGCCTAGCCAAAGTGTTCTTGCAAAGGACATGGCAAGGTTCAGAATTTCTCCTACGTATGATCTGAAACTTGTCCTTCTGTTCTTGAGTCATTTTAACCGTTTGAACAGAACCGGATCTTTGAGTCCTAGGCACTTGAGACCCAGAAGGAGGAGGAGGAGGAGGGGGGGGTCTTGTATTTGATGTTCTTGCACTTGTTCTTTCTGAGTAGCAGTGGTAGTGGCGGTCTTAACTCTCTCTGATCTTCTTTCTGGTGGAGGAGGCTTGGAACCCTTAGCCCTTGAAGTGTGGCCAATGGTTTTGGTCCTTGGAGTCTTGTTGCTTGAAGAACTCATGGTGAATGATGAATGGAGTGTAAATGAAGTGTGAAAATGAGAGAAAAGAAGAGAGGAAACAAAAGGGGAAAAAGAGTGAAAATGAAGAAGGTGAAGAGTGAAAATGAAAAAGAGAGGTTTTAAAACCTTGAAAAGGAGAGTGAAAGTTACTTCTCTTTCTTTCCCTCGAAAATCATTTTAAAAAGCATGAAAAGTCGTATCTGCCCCGATAAGCACCATCGTGTGCCATAGACGCACGATCGTGTGAAACTCACACAATCATGTGCCTGTAGCACATGGTCGTGCATGCCAGAAAAATGGGGAAAAAGTTTGAAAAATGATATCCAACCTACTAGCGGTAAGGTAGAGGAGTGAGCCAATCATACCTCGATATAGTTTTTCATCAATAGGCTTACCACTTTCATCCTTTCTTAGCTTTGTTGTTGTGGCCATAAGAGTCTTACTAGACTTGCTAGTGTCCACCCCAATTTGTTTGAGAAGCTCATGTGTATTCTTTGCTTGATTGATGAGGATACCATTTCTCTCTTGCCTAATTTGAAGGCCTAAGAGATACTTGAGCTCACTCATCATGCTCATCTCAAATTTCTTTGTCATACAAGTAGAAAATGTTAGTGGCACCAAAGACTATATCATCAACATAAATTTGCACTATGAGGATGTCTTCACCTTTTCTTTTAATAAAAAAAGTGGTGTCAACCTTTCCTTTTTGAAAACCATTTTGAACTAGAAACTTGCTAAGCCTTTCATACGAAGCTCTAGGGGCTTGCTTCAATCCATTCAAGGCTTTAGTAAGTTTAAAAACATGATTTGGAAAAGAATGATTCTCAAAACCTGGAGGTTGTTCAACATAAAATTCCTCCTCAATGAAGCCATTAAGAAATGCACTTTTAACATCCATTTGAAAAAGTTTGAAATCCATGAATGATGCAAATGCAAGAAGAATGCAAATGGCTTTAAGTCTAGCAACCGGGGCAAATGTCTCATCAAAGTCAAAGCCCTCTTTTTGGTTGTATCCCTTAGCCACTAGTCTAGCCTTGTTTCTAGTAATGATACCACTTTCATCAAGTTTGTTCCTATAAACCCACTTGGTACCAATAATAGAGCAATGCTTAGGCCTAGGAACTAAGTTCCACACCTTATTTCTCTCAAATTGATTGAGTTCCTCTTGCATAGCAAGCACCCAATTCTCATCATTGAGAGCTTCACTAATGTTCCTTGGCTCAATTTGAGAGATGAAAGCTAGATTGTGAAGGGTTTTGAGTTTGAGTCTAGTGCTTACCCCTTGTGATGTATCACTAATGATGAGGTCCTTTGGATGATCTCTTTTAAATTGCCAATCTCTAGGTAGATCATGGATGGATGAAGATGTAACTTGAAGGTGAGGTGGAAATTACTCATTTTCTTGTTGTTGGCTTGGACTAGCCTCTTCTACCTTTGAATTTTGTTGAGGAGCAACTACCATTTGTGAGTTGTTTTGACTTGTCTTACTTGATTCTTCTTGCTCCTTTGTCAAGTCAAGTCCAACCATAGTACCTACAAAATCATCAAAAGCAACCTTTCCCAGATCAAGTGTGTTGGACTCATCAAACACCACATGCATTGACTCTTCTACAACTAAGGATCTCTTGTTGAAGACTCTATAAGCTTTGCTAGTGAGGGCATAACCAAGAAAGATTCCTTCATGGGTTTTGGAATCAAATTTCCAAAGGTTGTCCTTGGTGTTTAATATAAAGCATTTGCAATCGAATACTCTAAAGTAGGAAATTTTGGGTTTTCTTCCCACCCAAAGCTCATAAGAAGTTTTATTTGTCAAATGTCTTTTACAAACATGGTTTGCAACATAACAAGCGGTGTTAACGGCTTCGACCCAAAAGTAAAGAGGCAAATTGTACTATTTAGGCATAGTTCTAGCCATTTCCACCAAGGCACATTTTTTCCTTTTAGCTACCATATTTTATTGAGGAGTTCTAGGGAAAGAAAATTGATGAGAAATACCATTTTCATCACAAAAACCTTTGAAAAGCTCATTTTCAAATTCCTTTCCATGATCACTTCTAATAGAGGTGATGTAAAAACCTTTTTCATTTTGAACACATTTTGCAAGAGATTAAAGGCATAGGAAGCATCATCCTTATGAGCTAAGAAGCATACCTATGTATACCTAGAGTAGTCATCAACAATCAAATATGCATAGTTCATGCCACTCAAACTAGCAACTCTTGTAGGTCCAAACAAGCCCATATGCAATAATTGTAGAGGTCTTGTGGTGCTAACATGATTTTTTAGTTGAAAAGAGGACTTGTTTTGCTTCCCTATTTGACAAGGTCCACAAACTTTTTTTTTTGTGAACTTGATCTTTGGAAGACCAACAACAAGGTCATCTTTGAATAGATCTCCTAGGAGTTCCATGCTAGCATGACCAAGTCTTCTATGCCATAGCCAAGAGTCATTGTTAAAGGACATAAAACACTTAACATCTTGGTTAGCAAGGTTCTCAAGATCAATTGTGTAGACATTACTAATCCTTTCTCCCTTGAACACTACCTTGTTATCTATTAGATTTGATACAAGGCAATGCTTAGAGTCAAAAGTTACTTTATAGCCTTTGTCACACAATTGACTAATACTCAAGAGATTATGTTTAAGTCCATTAACAAGCAATACATCATCAATTGAGGTAGTTTAATGAGAGTTACCTATTTTGCCAATGCCTATTACCTTTCCTTTGGCATTGTCTTTAAAGGTGACATCTCCACCATTCTTTCTTTCTATGGAGATAAAGTTCTCCACATTTCTGGTCATATGTCTTGAGCATCCACTATCAAGGTACCATTTGTTGTTCTTCTTAGACGCTTTTAGACACACCTACATCAAAAGCAAACTCAAGTTGGAGCCTTAGGTACCCACTTATAGATGAGTCCTTGGGGGTTATTAGACATGTAATCCATTGGATTAAGCTTCAAATGGATCTTCCTAATATAGCATCTATTGTTTGTATGCCCATGTTGTATGCAATAGATGCATTGATAGTTTGATCTTCTATGTGCATGATACTTTGGCTTTGAAGCATGGGAGCCTTTCTTACTCTTTTAAGCCTTTTAGAATGTGTGATCCTTAGGTCTTTTAGGAGTAGACTTCTTGGGTTCATGAAGATTGTGGGGGTTATTAGCATAGGAACCTTTCTTACTCTTTCTTCCTCCAAAACATCCATATTAACATCAATGCTAGAGGTTTGAGGAGTTGAGGATTTCACAAACACGATTTTTGGAATAGAAATAAAAGTGGATGTTCATTTATATCACAATCCATGTTTGATTGAAGGAGACCTTTGGGACGAAAGAATGTTGTCCAAAGTTCCCTTTCCTTTCTCAAATTTGGAGATGGTGGTTTTTAACTAATTAACTTCTTTCTTTAATGAACTATTCTCAAGAGTGAGATTTTTCATTGAACAATTGTTAACGAGACTCTCTTGGAGCATAATCTTAAGTTCTTCGTTGGAAGACTTAAGTGTGCCAACCAACATCTTCGAATTGCTCAAGTCCTTCTCAATTTGTGCATTCTTTTCTTTGTAAAACTTTAATTTTGAAAAATATTGATTGCACTTAATTGAGAGGGTCTCAAGTAATTCCTCACCATTGATTTCAACCTCATCACATTCACAATCATAATCACATATATCAAAAGGAGAAGTTGGATCAATTACCTCTTTGGAAAAGTCTTCAACGGCCATGAGACATAGGTTGGTAATGTCCTCTTGATCTCCTTCATCAATCTCACTAGGTGCATCCCAACTCGTTTTGTAAGCTCTCCTTAGCTCTTTATCTTTGCTAGATGAGGAAGATGAGGCACCCTTTTTCTTGAGATGATAATATTGCGATTTGATGTGCCCCGACTTGCCACATTCATAGCATACCGGTTCACTTTTCTTATATGATCCCATCATCTTCTTGTAGAGCTTGTAATTTCTTCTACCTCCCTTGTTCTTGTAGGTAGCAAGAACATTTTGAACTTGCTTGGTGATCATAGCTAGTTCTTTCTCATTAAGTACCACTATTCCTTCATTTGATTCCTCTTGTTCGGTTTCCTCTTCCGACTCACTTTCCTCCCTAACTTCCCTTAAGCTTCTTACCGCCTTAAACCTAATGTTCTTGTGCTTCTCATCTTTCACATCATCATCATTCTCCATCTCATAGGTGATAAGCTTTCTAACAAGTTCATCAGTTCTAAAAGTAGCAAGATTGTTAGCTTCCTTGATAGAGGTGACCTTGGACTCCTATTGCTTTTTAGGAAGTGCTCTAAGAATCTTGTTGTTGACATCCTTCGGTGAGTAGATCTTTCCAAGCTTCTTGAGATTGGTCACAATGTCTTGAAGCGGTTGGTCATTTTCGTTACTCTTTCATTTGGTTTGCACTTGAAGGTTTCATACTCATACACTCACATTTGGCACTTTTGATGCATAATTTGAGTTATTTCCTCATGGTAGTTCATAAGTGCTTCCCAAACCTCCTTGGCCATGTCACATCTTTGAACTCGGCTACATTCTTCCGTTGCCATGGAGCTTAAGAGAATGGTGACGGCTCTTCGGTTCTTACCATTAGCTTCTATCTCCTTCTTAGACCACTCACTCCTTGGCTTAGGCACTTGGGTTCCATCTACATCCTTCATGGGCGGTTTCCAATCATTGAGTACAACGGTTCATAGATTGACTTGATCACTATCAAGATAGAACTCCATTTTGTGCTTCCACAATAGATAGTCGGCTCCTTCAAAGTAAGGCTTCAAATTGTGAATAGAAAGCTCCAATGCCATTGGATCTTTAACTCAAATCAATGAAGAACACAAATAAGCACTAGCTCTGATACCAATTGAAATCCCTAATGGCACTTAGAGGGGGGTGAACAGGTGATTAGTGCTAACAATTATAAATCAAAACTTAATGCGGAAATAAAATGAGACAAGCGATTTATAGTGGCTCGGTCAAGTGTGCCTACATCCACTTACCCATACAAGGGGTTTCCACTAATTAATCTTGATTACAAGTGTTTGAGGCTTACAGTAAACCTTACAAAGTGATTTTAAGGCTAATCACCCAACCTAACTAAACCAACCCTTGAGTTCTCACTCTACAACCCAAGTCCCAAGTGTTTCATAGGCTAACACTTAAACCTTTCACACGAGTTCTTAACTCTCACACCCACACACAACCCAACAATGATTGCTATGAGTAACAAAGAGCCCACAAGGCTCAAAACAGAAATAAAATAAAGATTTTAGGCTAGAAAGCTTAGAAACAAGCAAATAGAGCTATTAGGATTTTCAATCTTAAATCTGAAGTTGTGTAACCCTAGCAATATGTTTCTGCACTCTATTTATAGGCCCTAACACCAATCTAGCCATTTGGAGTAGTCCAAAAAATAAATAGAGCTGCCTTTGTACTTAAGACAAGTTATTTGTCTGCATTCGTAACGGCACTCACGATCATGCATGATGACGTGGCAACTTGTCTGGCCTTCTAGAAGTGCTGACTTGGTAGGTCAAAGAAAATGCACGATCGTGCACCTTGCTTGTATGCACGAGGTTTAGTCGTGCAAGTGGCTCGTGTGGATTCCCTCTTCAAGTTTGCAAAGCTACTAGATCCCATTTGCACGATCGTGCATTCCTGCACACGATTGTGCATGAAGACCTTTGATTTTTCATAGCTACTGCTTCTATGTGCGCGATCATGTATTGGGATGCATGATCGTGCGTAAACGATACACACGATCGTGCATTTTGCCCTGTTTGGAGAAATCCTGCAAATTTCTTAAGGAAACGTTAAATTCATGACTTAGTGGATTATTGTATACATCAAAAGGGATCTTGAATCAACAGAAGGGAAGGCTTATTTGGTAGAGCTCTATGTGGCTAGACTCCAGTAATCTTAGGGAAAAGTGTTTTTGTTATTATAATATTTTTGCTAAATTTTTTTTTTATCAAAGAGTAGTAATAGAATCAATTTTATTATAATTTTTATATATAAATTTTGTCTCTATGACAGTTTTCTCTCTCCAGTCTTTGTGCTAGTTTTTTTTCTTTTATCTTTTATCTTTTCTTGGGCATTTTCTTTTGTTTTGTACAAATACTTGCATGCAAACATGAGCGTAGAAACACATTCCATTGATGATTTAATAATGTAACAACAAATTGAAGCAATGGAAGGTCTTGAGTTGGATGATGATGGATTTCCAACAGAAATACAAGAAGATCTTAGATGGTGTTTGGTGGGAAGAATATTAACTGAAAAAGTGATTAACTTTTCTACTTTTAAGAACACTTTGGCTACATTATGGAGGCCTCTCCAAGGGGTTTACGTCAAAGAATTGTCTGGTGTAGATGGATGACTTTCTAACCGCTTTATGTTTCAATTTTTTCATGAAGTAGATGTTACAAGGGTGCTAGAGAGTGGACCATGGTCTTTTGACAATCATTAACTAGTTTTGAGAAGATTACATGAAGGTGAACAACCCATGGATGTGGAGCTTAACACTGAAGAGTTCTGGATTCAGATCTATAAATTACCAATCGGTTTATGAGTGAAAGGGTTGCTCAACAGATTGGAACTTATGTTGGTGAATTTATTAGTGCCGATAGTAAGAATTTCTCAGGAGTATGGAGGAATTACATGAGAATTAGAGTTTGTATTGACATCACTAAACTAAGAAGTGGCATGAAGATTAAAAGGCCTGGTGGGCAATAAGTGGATGTTGAATTCAAATATGAATGCCTTGGTGTGTTTTGTTTCATTTGTGGAACTCTGGGACATTCAAAGAAATTCTATCGTTTGTTACTATCTTCTGGGAATGTGGAGATGGAAAGGAAGTATAATAAGGATCTTCAAGCTATTACTTAATGATCTCAGTCCAATATTGGTGAGCGGTGGCTAAGGGAAGGCAAGGAAATGAATGTTGTTGAAATTTGTGGTTTTGATCATAGAAGTGGTGGAACTGAGGAAAATGGCGAGGTTTGTGAAGAAATGTTAGGAATTGGAAAGGGAAACAAAATAGAGCAGTTATTGAATGAAGGTGGCATTAGTGGAGGGTTAGTATCAACTGAATCAAGGAAGAGGAGAATGATTGGTGAAATAAGGGGTTCAGATAGTAGTTGAGGAAATGAACAAGTAATGGGCTCAGCCCAAGATGCAGCTGGTAACCTTACAATGGACTCAAGTTCCAAAAAATTGTTGAAGGCGAGCTTTGGTGTGGACCAAGCCTGCCAAGAGATATGAGTCTTCTATGGTGGAACTGTCGTGGGCTTGCCAACCCACGAATAGTTCAAGCCCTTAAGGGGCACATTGTAGATAAAAGGCCTGATTTGGTATTCTTAAGTGAAACTATGATGAGTAGAAGTGCTGTAGAGAAACTAAAAAGTAAGTTAAGGTTCAATTTTTTATTTACAGGTGATAGTAGGGGTAATAGTGGTGGTTTAGCTTTATTTTGGAATAACAAATCGAGAGTTCAACTACTGAGCTTCTCTAGTAATTTTATTGATGTTGAAATTGAGTTAAAGGAAAAGGATATTTTGAGGTTTATGGGCTATTATGGGTTTCCAAGTAGATAAAGAAGGAAGGACTCTTGGGAACTATTAAAATCTCTATCGAGGAAGTCTAATTTACCATGGATTTGCATGGGTGATTTCAATGACATTCTTACCCAAGATGAGAAGTTTGGAATAATTAGACAACCTCAATGGCTTCTTGATGGTTTTAAAAATGCTGTCGATGAAGCGAGATTAAAGGATTTGGGTTGTATACGGTCTTGGTGGACTTGGTAAAGGAACATGGGAGGTGAAGATTGGGTCCAAGAGAGACTGGGCAGAGCTTTTGGTAATATCAGTTGGGTGATTTCTCATGGCAGAGCTTATCTGGATACGTTAGAATGCATAGCCTCTGATCATTTGCCGATTTGGTTGAACTTTTATGGTGAAAGATTCAAGAGTGGTTATAATCATTTCAAATTTGAGAATCTTTGGATTAAAGTGAAAGATTGTATTGATGATGTGGAGAAAGGGTGGAATAGTTCACTTGACAGAACCATTGTTGATAGAATATACAATGTGAGTGCTGATTTGCAGAATTGGGGAAAAGATAAAGCAATGAAATTTCAGAGCAGGATTGGGGGATTCAAATCAAAGCTTCAGATTCTGAGACCAAGAAAAGATGAGCAAGGAGTTAAAGAGTTCAAAGAAACGTCAGAGGCTCTAAGTAAGGTCATTGATCAACAGAGTTGTTATTGGTAGCAAAGAGCGAAATGTTTTTGGTATAAAGAAGGAGATGCTAACACTCAGTTTTTTCATAAGACCGCTTCATTAAAAAGAGGAAGAATAATTTTAAAGCCCTCCATAATGATGAAGGTGATTGGGTCGACTGGAATAATGGGCTAGATACTATGATTCTAGATTATTTCCAGACTATTTTTAAGTCCACCATCAATGATGATAAAACAATTACAAAGTTGGTGCTCAAAAAGGTTTCTAATGTACAGAATGAGTTGTTAGTTGCTCCAATTTCAGAACTAGAAGTGAAAGAAGCAATATTCGGGATGCATCCAGATAAGGCACTAGGGCCTGACGGTTTAACTCCGGCTTTTTGTCAAAAAATTTGGGGTGTTGTTAAAGGAGATGTAACTGCTGAAGTGGCTGAGTTTATGACTTCAAGTACTCTTCCTAATTCAGTTAATGACACCTTCATTACGTTGATTTTGAAGAAGGAGAAACCTAAGCGGTTGACGGATGTACGTCCGATTGCTCTATGCAACATTTTCTATAAAATTATCTCTAAAATCTTGGCCAATAGATTAAGAGTGGTTCTGCCAGATTTGGTTTCAGAATACCAGAGCGCTTTTGTTCCTCATAGATTAATCTCAGATAACATCATGGTAGCTTTTAAAACTATGCATTATCTACGAAGGAAAAGGTAGGGTAGGGATGGTTTTGTGGCTCTTAAATCTGATACAAGCAAAGCATATGATCGTTTAGAGTGGGGCTACTTGAAAAATATGTTGGAGGCATTTGGTTTTTGTGATGGGTTTGTTCGGTTAATTATGCACTGTATAAACTCTGTTGTGTATAAGGTGATTTGTGATGATAAAGAGATAGGCCCTATTTATCCTACTCGCAGATTGCGATAAGGTGATCCATTATCACCGTATTTGTTCATTTTATGTGCAGAGTGTTTGAGTCTACTCCTGAAGGATAGAGAAAGGAAGGGAGTCATTCATGGGGTAAAGGTTTATAAAAAAGCTCCTATCACATCTATTTTTTACAGATGACTGCTTGTTTTTTTTTTCAAAGCTAACATAATAGAAATGGCCTATGTGAAGGAGGCTTTACAAGTTTATGAGAGAAGTTCAGGCCAGAAGGTTAATTTCACAAAGTCTTCAGCCTACTTCACTCGTAATGTTCAAGCAGAATGCAAGGAACTCATGCTGCAAAGTTTGGGTGTTTAGAAGATGAGTGAGGATAGTTTTTACTTGGGACTCCCATATAGGGTAGGACAAAACAAATCTACCATTTTTAGAAAGCTGAAAGAGAAAGTGTGGAGGAGAATTCAATCTTGGCAAACTAATTTTTTATCAATTGCAGGGAGGGAAGTTCTTATTAAAAGTGTTCTTCAAGCTATTCCAAACTCTTATTTAAGTGTCTTTCTTCTTCCTCAATCTGTTTGTCAAGAAATAGAACGTATGCTGAATTCATTTTGGTGGGGCAATTCTCGTAAGGTAGCTGGTCGTGGAATTTGTTGGTGGTCTTAGGAACGACTGTGCAAACCAAAAAGTTTCGGAGGGATGGGTTTTAAGAGGATTAAGGAGTTTCATGACGAAGCCTAACGCTTTAGTGACAAAAGTCTATAAAACAAGAATTTTTCTGATTGTGACTTTGTACATGCTAAACTGGGTGCAAATCCAAGTTTTATTTGGAGCAGTATTTTGGTAGCTCAACCACTTGTCAAGAAGGGTATAAGGTGGAGGGTTGGTTCGAGTGAGAAGATTCAGATTGGTTCTGATGCGTGGATTCCCAATGAGAATGGATATGTCAGCTCTTCTATTCCAGAGTCTATTAAATCATCTCGAGTTAACTTTTTAATGACCATAGGACAAGCATTGACATGGGATGATGATATTCTAAGGGATCTCTTCAGTGAGGAGGACATGAGGTCTATTTTAAGCATTCCATTGTCTTCAGCAGAAAGGGAGGACAGATTAATATGGTGGCCTGAAATCAAAGGTATTTTTTCAGTTCGTAGTGCTTATAGAAGTCAATTTACAGATATTGATGATGATCAAGCTAGATTTGTTTGGAATGGTGTCTGGAAACTTCGTATCCCTCCAAAAATAAAAAAAAATTTCCGGCGTGCATGTAACAACTTTCTGTCAACCACTGATAATCTTTGGGTAAAGCAGGTTGATGTCAATAGTGATTGTTTGCTTTGTGATATGTGTGACAATTCTGTTCTTCATTGTTTGATTCATTGCAATTATGCTCAAGGTTGCTGGTCTAACTTGGGCTTTAATTTCAATAATTTTCATGGTGATTCATTCAAACAATTAGTGTTTACATCTTAGTCGACTTGGGATTTTAACTGAAGAGAATTATTTGTCATGAATTGTTGGAGTATATGGTCTGCTAGAAATGATTTGATCTGGAATCATTAATGGACATCAAGGAGGAGGGTATTGAATAGAGCTGGAAAGTGAGATGTAATTCTGATATGTTGGAGCAAAATCTTAAGGGAGAAGATGTTTGCTGGATGAGGCCGAGTCCTATTATTTTCAAATTAAATATGGATGTTGCATGTTTTCAATCATCCAATAAAACAGGTATGGCAGCAGTGATTCGTGATTCTCAAGGTTTTTGGGTTCGTGGATATGTTAACTCTCAGGTGGGCTTAATGGAACCAGCTATTGCAGACGCTTGGGGACTTAAGGGAGCTCTTTTATGGCTAAAGAACCTAAATTTGCAGAATGTAGATGTAACGCCTCAAATTTAAAACCATTTATACGTATACTTAGTATATACATTGTAAAAATATTAACTTTATCATAGACTAATCTTTTATATAAATAAAATTTAGTAATAATATTATAATGACAAACACTTTTCCCTAAGATCGCCGCAGTCTAGCCACATGGAGCTCTACCAAATCTAGTCTTCCCTTCCTTTTGATTTTCCTGCAATACTGGATTATTGAGGAAAATAGTGAGCTTGATACTCAGTGAGAAAAATAAGCATAAATATAACTATAATTAACTCAAATATTTGAAGTCTTTTCTAAGACTTCTATGTTTACTGACTTAATATGCCAGCTTATATAAATTTATCAGATCATATAAATACACCCAGCACAGCATATAAATTTGCAACGTATAACAAATTTAGAACATAATTCATAATCCACACAATTTAACTCACCAATAATATCAAATTCAACTAATTCTAAGTTTATCAATCAAACAAACAAATTTTTTTTCACAAGCACATTTCCATCATTTCACAATCCTAATCAATTTACAATTCTTCCAATCTCAATCAACCAAAATCTCAATTTAATCAATTTCACACCACAATGACAATTCAACTATATACACATGAATCACCAAAATTCACAAACTCAATCACAAAATCGAGTGGATGACTCATCCTCACCAAATCATTTTTCTCATTCTTTCACATATATAAATAGGTGGCCACCGACGAGACTATCCCACCGGCTCAGTCTC
>CANYLF010474636.1:0-12454 GCA_948193215.1 Bocquillonia castaneifolia | reverse complement strand
ACTCCTTTTCCTTTGTCAAGAGCTTGTGAAGAGCTTCCCCCTTCTCTATTCAAGTTATCACCCCCTATATAGTAAATCAAGCATTTAACACATAATTATCACATTTACAATCACAAAAATGCATATTTACTCATATACTCTTCTTAAGAAACCATAACGCCCAACCTCTACAAAACCCTAACAAAATAACCAATACAAAAAGGAATTAAACTTACTCAAGTAAGTTTCTAATCTTCTAATTAAGCTTCTAGATAAGAAAATCTCCTCTAAACTTACTATATCTTTAAAGCTTGAGGTTCAAAAATGGAGGTTTGGGCAAAGTAAGAAGAGAAATGTAGAAGATGAAGAAGATGAAGAATGAAGAGTGTAGGATTCTTGTAGAGATCCTCCACTAACTCATTATTTTATTATTATTATTTATTATTATTAATTAATTAATATTGTCACTCTTCCTCACCCCCTCATGCCACTTGTCATCTACTAGCATCATATGGACACTTGTCCACATTCTAGACTACTTCTTACAAAAACTCCCTTAAACATAACCATACTAACAATCTAACCCTACTCTCATACTTCTTGTACAAATAACTCCTCTAACTTCTCTTACAATTAGGTCCTTACTAACCCAAGCTTCCATACACCTAGAAATATGACTCTACCAAAATATATTATGCACCTCATTACACACAATTATGCTTAATAATGCACAATTAATAAAAATTAACCCCACTAATGATGCTAATTAATTACTAATGCATGGAATAATGGATGTGGATGTTACATGGCCCTCTTGGGTACCTGATCTTGTAATCATATTTGCCATTGAGTTCTCCCAGCAGATGCTCTTCCCACTTTTCTCCACCACTGACTGTTTGACTCCATCTCCGATGGGCATTCTGCCTCTAGATCCGTCATTTTTGGGTGCGGGTCAGTTGTTGTGGAAATTTAGGGTGCTTGACCTCGCTTCACCCTTGGTGTGGTGGATCTCTTAGTGGCAGCACATACTGAGGCTGAAATTCTCTCACAGGTGGTCGTTGTTGCTCTTTCTTCTTATATTAGGATCCGATCTCAGCCAGACCTGGTCAGTTTCCATTCTTCTTTTATTCTGCTGGTCCCAACATTGATCTTTCTACCACTCTTCTTTTTTGAGGTCCTACATGATTAACCACATAAGTTTCAGCCACCGTGGGTTTGGAGATCCATACCTTGGACATTATGCCCCGATGTTCCTTCTATCTTCTAACGTCTTCTTTTAGCTTTATGATCTCCTGATCCTTCACATTCAATTTTTCCTTTATTACCAATAGCAATCTGAGATTAGAAGGGTGTAGATCTGTAGCTTGGACCTCTTCCATAGGGGGCGAAAAAGGGTCCTCATCAATCAGCATAGCTTTTTTCTTTTTAGGGAACTTCAGAACTCCCTTGTTGATGCGATCCTAGATGATGTTTTCTAAATGCCCAGCATGTTGTAGTGGTGTGGTTCAATCTGTTATGGAATTTGCAGTAACTCTTCCCTTTCAATTCTTTTGATGAAGGCAATTTGTGATCAAGTGGAAAGGTGATAAACTTTTCCTTAACTATGAAATCAAAGATCTCTTCTATTTTGGAAACATCAAAAGTATGTTGTGGCATGCCGCTAGAAGCCACAGGTTTCTTCCAAGCTTCTGGTGTCTTCTTTTCCAACATGGGGCATACACAATATTGGGTGTTAGTGATGTCAGCTATAGTAGCCCCCACCGAGTTCACTTCCTGGAAGTAGGTTCCCATTGAAGATTTCTTTGGTGGTTCTCTTCCCTTAGCAATTCTTCATACTCTTAAACTTTGGTCGCCAGCTCATAAAAGTCTCGGAACTCCATGTCTTGGAACTTTTTACGTAGTTCTATGTCCAGACCTCTCTGTGCTAGCTTCACATACTCATTCTCAGGCAACAGGATCTTGTACCTACTTCTCATCTTCTTAAATCTACTGATGTACGTGCCTACATTCTCTCTAGGTCTCTACTTGATTCTAGACAGCTCAATGATGCTGAATTTCTGTTGTGCTCTAAAGAATTGAGTGTGAAACTATTTCTTCATATCAGCCCATGTGAATATTGAGTTTCTCGGCAATGAAGCCTACCAAGAAAAGGCTGGACCTGTAAGAGAATTGGGAAACAGGCGTAATTTTAAATAAGCAAAATTATCTAAATTAGCCAACTCACTACATTGGATCGTAAATCTGGCTATATGTTCCATGGTAGAAAAGCCATCTTCTCCTAAGAATAAAGTGAAATCTGGGATTCGACATCCTCTAGGATAAGGATTCTCCCTATCAATGTATTCATGATAAGGTTTGTGGAAATCTAGGTGGCCTATCTATCTGAGGCCTGGCCCATATAGTTCTTGGACTGCTTCCCTTAAGGTTTCCATATCAATCTGCATTCTCGGAGAAAGTGGTGGATGATGGTGTAGATTTTGGTCCCCCAAAGCTTGGACATGCTCAGGCGGGTGTTGGTGAAACTGCCCATTCCCATCCTCGGGTGGGGGTGGACCGAAGTTGCCAAACTTTATAGGGCCCTGTCTGGTAGTTGGACGGCCTGCAACTTGGAGACCTTGTCCTCCCCTACCTACTTGTGGAACATGGATTCCTTACGGAGTCATGCCTGGTGTTGGTGTGCTTCCCTAAAAACTGCTTTCATTTGGGACGGTATGCTCATCTCTCTAGGGAGGAATAACATACATGTCCTCATTTGCCGTGTTAGAAAACTGAGAAGGTCTGGATGGCTTGGGATCTGCTGCAGCAGCTAGTGTCATTGGTGGTGAAGGAGGTGGAGGCCCCTGCCCCCCAAAGTTTTGAGTGGAATGCCTCAAGGTAGGAGAGCCTCTTCTTCCAATAGGCAAATTGGTTCTGGCCATGGACATGCTTAGTTCCCTTCTTTCTGAACTCCTGTCCCCTAAAGCCCTCGCAATCACCAAGTTGGTTTCATTGATGGAGAGCTGAATCAGTTTGAAGGACTCCTGGATTTCATCCATGATCAGGCCTACGAAGGCCTTCAAGTCTTCCTTGGAAATAGTGTCCGAATTTGTTGAGGTCTGCCCCCTAACGGGCTCGCTGGTACCTGCATAGAAAGGATTAACTAGAGACATTTGCTCAAAGGTCTCCATTAAGTGAGGAACCATCCCTTCAAATCCTGCTGTTGCAGGAACGGGTTCAGCATTCTGAGGTGCTGTGACCGTTTCTTTTCTGGTTCTAGTTTATGGAGGCATCTTCAATGACATCCTACTAGGCGTGCCAAAAAAGATTGTTCCTGCCTTTTTTTAGGACTAGTGGATCTAGTACTGGATCTAGTCCTAGAACAGATCTACTCCAAATTTGCACTTTGCTTTGAGTATGCCAGAGAGTGTAGTTCTCCAAACAGATGTACCTGACTTGTCAAACGTTTTGTGGGTGTGGATCCACTATGAAAGTATCCCACAGATGCCACTAAAAACTCAACGTGAATATGATGAAAATGTAGATCTAGTAACATAAATAATTACTGTTAGAACTGGCAATTAAATTAAAGAACTAGTATATATGATCGAATTGACTGAATTCGAAATTAAAAGATTAAATGTAAAAGGAATTGATTTGATAACAAAAGGAAATAGACTTGACATGAAATTGAAATGCTTGAAATACTGAAGTTCAACTAAATACAATGAGACTAAAATCAAAATTGAAAATGAAGATGGATTCTACGATAAAGCTAAGCTAAGTTGAGCTATGTTTGGACTAAATTGTAGTTGTTGTAATTATTGAAGTTTGATTATGTAGTTGTCGGTCCTCTTCTCTGTTCCCTACATCCCCTTTTTATACTTGATGAGTGGTTCTCCCTACTATGGAGCAGTTCCTTTGCAGAAACAGCTAGAAACATAACCGTTACCACCATGCACACTCTTCCTTGGATCTCGGAAGCACTAACAACCTCACTTGTCCATTCACGGTTATCGTTAATATTTAGCTAATTTGTATCCATGCTTCCCACATTCTTGGCCATCTTGTTACTTGTGAATCTCTGCTCATCAACTCGTCTGCATTATTTATGAAAATCTCCGCTTTTCTCGCCACTCACTGATCATGGTGATCTTTACTAGAATCTTCCCCTATCATGCATCATTCCCTTCACCGTTACAGCCTATTCTTGCTCAAACATGACCCCCTATTCCCATGCCAGATCAAAAGGCTGTAGCGATCTTCATTACCCTTTACATTTCTGATGTCCGTTTGCCTTTTGATGATCTGTCAAGGCCTCAGACAATAATTCCCTTTCCTTTACTTTTGGTCTATCCTAAGATCCAGACCGTCCTTTTATTTAATGGTTTAAAATTCACAAACTCCCTTAAAGTCAGGTCTGGCCTACTATAACTAACACTGCTGTCAACTTGAGAATACAAGACCTAACCTCTTTACTAGCCTCTTATTAGGCCTAGTTAATTTTTCTCTCTTAGACCTTTCATACCGGGTCTATCTTTATAGTTTCCCTTGGTATTTCCTTTATTCCATCAAACCCGCTTGTCCTCATATCTTCCATTCATTACCAGATTTGGCTCTCATTTGTCCTAGATCTCCTATCACAAAAGCCTTATTAAAGTAATCTCCATTCAACCAAGAATCTTTGGAACCGGATCTGTCTATTTTGGACAGTCAAACCAACTAGACCTAGCCTTATGATGGGCCAAATTATTTTGGGTACAAATATTTGGTTATCTAGGTCAGTGATTTTCTCGGCTTTAATAAGGTCTTGGATGGTGTGTTTAAGTTTGATACAGTTGTCTATGGAATGTCCAGGTGTTTGGTGAAAATTGTAGTAAGCATTAGGGTTGTGATTTGGTGAATTTGCGTTAGGTGGGAATTTGGTTGATTCGGGTTTAATCAAGCCTTGTCTTTTTAGTCTTTCAAATACTTTGGACAAAGGGTTGTCTGAAATTGGAGAATTTTCAATTAGTGATAACTCAGTTTACATCAATTATTTTCGTGTTGGAGGGACAGTTATAAGTGGACTTCCCTCTTTGGTTTCTTTTCTTTTTAGCCTCTATTTCTTCACACTGTAACCCATCATCATACAAGCTACCGAAGGTCATGGGATTCATGATCTATAAGGTTTTTATCATGCTTAGGAGCACATTCCGGACCACAATTCTGACTTGGTCTTTTTCTGAAGGTCTATCTTTAAGCAAAGCCGCCTTTTTCCTCTAACGAGTGCGGAAATCAGTCAATAATTCATTATATCTCTATTCAATCATCTCCAAATCTCTTAAGAAAACTTCTATTTTGGTGTTGCATGAATATTGTCCCATGAATGCATCACAGAGCTCCTTCCAGTCAGATTGAACAGTGGTGGGTAGTCGGTGGTATTAATCTTGAGCTATCCCAATTAAGGATAAAGGGAACATTACCACCTTCTGTTCATTATCTGAAGGTGTAGCAGCCATGATGGGACTATACTACTTAATGTGGAGCTTAAGATCCCCAGTTTTGTCAAATTTCTACATGTCAGGCATAGTAAATTTGGGAGGTAACTTCTTTATGCCTTTGACCCCCATGCTGTCCAGGTCAAAGTCAACATCAAATTTCTTTCCCCTGACTATATCTTGCAATTGTTCCATTTTCCTAGTCAAGGTTGAAATGTCATCTCGGTCATTGTTTCTGTCTTCTCCCTTAGGAGGTGGATCCTCCGGCGCTCTATCTATGTTAACGGCATTCTGGACTTCTTCCCTAATCATAACCATCAAAGCAGCCATCATTGCTTCCATGTTGAAGTTCTGACTTGATCCAGACATCCTGTTCAGACTGAATTCTCCCTGTGCAACACGATCTCAGACTAAACATCTTCCTACTCATTTCCAGGCCGACCGAGACTTAATATTTACTTTAAGGCAGGAGTGTTAGCAGTATGTATGAGTGCAGATGCATATATGCATGTATACATGACAAGGAAACAAGAAAATAGTTAGTTGTACACATAACAATTACTGCCAAATAGTATGCCTTCCAACCTTATTAGTCCAACACACTTGTTTCGTTGGTCAAAATCCATTTCCTATTTAGGCTGGGGTACTTTATGTCATCAACAGGAAATGATACTACCATCGTATATAAGCGTTCTCTCAAGCTATCCTAGCAAACAATAGCACTTATGATAATCAAGTCTGTATCCTTGTACCTAAATTCCATCCTTAGGTGGGCAGAGTTTCGGCATAGGCTTTAAGGCTTAATGATCATAAATACTCATGGCATCATTACAGCAAGTAGGATTAACGGGTACAACCTAGTGGAAACTTCTATTGTCATTACATGCTAGGCTTTGACTCTTTGGTTTGGCTAGGAAGGCTCCCATACAGTCAGACTCCCATTAACCATTGCTAAGATGGTAGGAGATACAGTATGAGGCATGATTCCAAATCACTGTGAGTTGTCCACTAATAATACAATCCAAGAGACTAGTGTGGAATCATTGAATTACATTATAAATGGTATCAAGGTTTCATAATGACCCTAAAAATGCAGAACTACATGCAATGTAAAAGGAGAACAATGACCAAATTAATTAAAAAGGTGGAAAATTGCTCAGAATCTTCATTCATTTTTATTTGTAAAAACTTCCCTAGTGGAGTCGTCACTATGGACAGAGCGCCCGAGAGCCTGCCAGTTAGTTGGTGTCTAATAGTAATGGCGATAGACTCACTAGATGGATTTTTAGAATTTTATGAAAACAGTTGTGGAGTCACCATCTGAATTGCATCGAGATCACCTAGTGATTAACAAATAGATAGATTCCTCAGGAATCCCCCATTCGTCATCACACCAGATGATTTCTGGGTTCGGATTGCATCATCCATTCTTGAGGCAATTTTCTATTTAATTAAGTAATGAGGTCATTATTTCCTACTAGAGACAAACAATATAAAGTGATAAATCACCCGAAAGTAGTAGGATGCAATGCATGGGGCATGCCTAAATATTGTTTCTAATCAGCTTTAGTCCTGCATTAAGTCATTTGTAGTTAACCCTAATTGATTAAGTGCTGATTGTTGTATTGATGGGTTACTACTTATTTTAACGATGGTTAGCTGAGTGGATTATTATCTTATTCATTTACATGCATAACATCCACGGTCAGTTTCTAATATATTTTACAAGTTAATTTTTGCACATTAATTCATTTATTATTTACCTGAAATATTGGAATGGCATTAATAGACATACACCCTTAAAGAAAGGAAAGGTGAAATGAGTTTCTACCATTTTATTGTACTTATTACCGGGTCTTTATCTATTATAAATGTCTGATTAATTATTTATAGTTAGTTCTAGGTGATTTACATAAAAATAACAAGAGAGACTTACTAATCGACCGATTTGTCCCGGAGAGGACTCGTCAGCGGACCTTGAAGCTTCGAATCAGTCGATCCATAGTTTTATTTTTTTTCTTCAATTCCTCCCCCCATCGTGAAGGTCCAGCCAAATCTTTGGCTGGTGGTTCGGTTGAATATTCGGTTTTGGCCAGGTCCAAGTTTTAAAATAATCAAAGCAAGTGGGACATCCGTTTGGGTCATGAACATCCAGCCGGATCTCATGAACATCCGGCCGGACTATCAAACATTCGGATGGACCTGCAAATCGAGCTCCAATTATGTCTTCCCCTTTATTATTACAATATCTTGCAAGTAACCAATACATATGTCCATCAAGGTCTTAAACTACTCCTATGGATCTATTCCAGGCTGTAAAATTGGCTTATGGTAGTAACCTAAATTCTTAGGTCAAGACACTGTTCAAGTTTGGGGCTTGGGCTACGAAGCTCCAAACTTGGTTCCGGTTGGTTCTACATCCTCATGGCCTCTTGTAGGGCTCATATATGCAATCAGAATATGAAACAAAGTTAGTATATAAAATATAGAAAATTACAGTAAGCTAAGTAATAATAGATAAGTGCAAGAATAAGCTTATTTTGGATATATGGATGCTTTGTGGATGGTTGGTTGCCCTCAAAATAGAGGTAGGTTACTGCTTTTAATAAAGAATGAGCTTCTGGCCTGAAGTAGTCTCCTCCTTCAGAGACTCAAAGAACTGTGTAATGAATTCGTAGTGGAACTGAGTTTTGAAAATGAGTTTGTATGTGTGCTTTTGAGTGTTTTTTAATTCCCCCTTTTTCTATCCAAAGAGAGTCCCCCTTTAAGTGTAAAAACTTGGGGTATTTATAGGAGAAAATTGAATCTTTTTCAGCAACTTGTTCAAGTTACAGCATGGGTATAGGCCGGTGTAGGTTATAGGTCTCGAGTGCACTATGGGTTCATGCATCTTGCCCCATAACCTATCATATCAAAGTGATCATCCGACCGGATCATTGGTGAACATTCGGTCGAATGATCGTTGATGGGCCAGCTAGGCTTTTAGGCTTAAAACATGCTTCTGTAGAATGTGGGCCGTGTGGGGATATTAAAGGCTCAGCCGGATAGTTGGACATCCAGCCGGACCATCAATTGGGCCTAAAAGCTTATTTTGAAAACTTTTGAAATCATTTCCGACCCTTCAGCTCATTTCCATGAGAAACTGGGTGGCAGAGCGGTCCAGGTAGGACCGTATTCATAACTGGGCTCTCACATCGCTTCCACGTACCTGCATCCAAAAATCAGGTGTCTACAATGGGTCAACAATTTGGAATTAGTCATCTGCTACCAAGTTCTGTAAGAATCAACATAGTTCTTAGGAACCAAGTGAATGCTACAAGATAAAGTTTTGTAATGGTTCTAGAGGGCGCTTATTATTGCTGGGGTCTGATTAGCTTTATCCAAGGAAGTGCCAATAGGGAGGTTTAAGGCAAGAATTACTGGAGGAACGACACTGTTGGCCTTGGTGGCATCAATCCATCTTATTTTGAGGTTAACAACCTATATTTGATTTTGACAAAGCTTGTAAGTGTGTAGGTTGAAGATCTTTGAGAAAAAATCAAGTTTGGAAAATGACCTGTAATTCACTTCCGCGATATGGATTTCACCCCGCAACCAAATTGAACCATGCCTATGAAATGGATATCACCCCCGTGATTTAAGGTTTATATTTGAGTGTAAAATGCAAGCTACTGCCTCACTATTTCACACCTGCGACTAGTGAAATCGCCCCTGCGATATTGGAAACTAGAAGGCACATTTCAAAGGCATTCTCTGGTCCATTAGATCGCGCCCACAATTGGAAGATCGCCCCAGTGATATTGAGAACTAGCTGGCACTCCCCAAGTCATTTTCTGAAGGATGATTTCACCGCGACATATGAAATCGCCCCCGTGTTTTCTTTGTCAACATGAATGTTGCAGGATGTTTCAAACTTTGAGCCTATGAGCATGGTTTCACGCCCGCGATTCATGGTAATCGATCATGACCTTTGTTTCAAATTTCTACTATCCATTGGTGACTCACTTTGGATTATTTTTAACAGCTAGTTTTGGGTTTATGGCTATAAATACCCTTCTTAATTGTGTTTAAACATAACACACATTCTTAGATAGCCAAAACTCTTGCAAATTATTTTCTAAATTTTCTTTGTAAATAAATTCTTTGTGAATTTATTGTATGTGGGTAATTAGAACTCTAAAGCATTTGTTGCGTGGGTTGAGTGATCTTTCTATCTTGTACAAGTGTCAATCTTTATGAGGATTGGGAAACACTTGGGTGAGGTTTGGTGTTAGCCTTGTAAACACTAGGTTTGGTGTTAGCCTTGTAAACACTAAGGTTTGTGAGTGAGCCTTGAGTAAAACTCATTGTTTAGCTTTGGAGAGAGCCTTAGAATTTTCTTTGTAAAGGTTGAAGATAGCCTGCTAAATCTTCATTATAAAGGTTGAAGATAGCCTGTGAAATCTTCATTGTAAAGATCATTAGATTGCCTTTAAAATCTCACATTGTAAAGGTTGGAGATAGCCTTGTAAATTTCCTTGTAATCCATTTGTGGTAGTGGATCCCCAAAGAGTGTATTTGGGAGAAGTGGACGTAGGTCAAGAGTTGGACCGAACCACTACAAATTCTTGTCTATTCTCCAAAGCAATTTTTATTTTTCAACTCCGCACCAATTCACCCCCCCCTTTTGGGTATTTCAATTGGTATCAGAGCCTAACAGCTCATTTATGCCTCAAGTGGGAGCGTGAAGATCATTAGAGATGTCGGGTGATGGCTTTGGAATCTTGAGACCTTACTTCGATGGAAGTGACTATCCTTATTGGAAATTGTGTATGCAATGTTATTTGGATGGTGACCAAATCGATGTTTGGGATCAAGTCCTAGTTGAATGGACACCACCAACCACAACCGTAGGCGAGGTGACAACAACACTTGACAGAAAGGATTGGGTGGATGCTCATAAAAAAGCAATGGTAAGAACCACAAAGCCATGTCTATTGTTGTTGGTTCTTTATCTAGAGAAGAGTGTGCTAGAGTACTTCATTGTACTACCGCCCATGCCATATGGACAACATTGGCAAACTACCATGAAGGCACAACGGATGTGAAGAACAAAAGGATTGAACTTCTTATTTATCAATATGAAACCTTTAAAAGGCTAGCCGATGAAAATATCACCTCACTTACCAATTGACTTCTAGCTTTGGTGGAAGGGCTAAGGAAACATGGCAAAATCTATAGTCCGGGTGAAGTCAACAAGAAAATTCTTAGGTCCTTGCCTAGGAAGAAGTCTGAAGCTAAGATTGCTTCACTTGAAGACTCAAAGGATCTTTCCACCATGAGAACCGATGAGCTCATAGGTAATCTCTTAATCTATGAGATGAACTATGATGAAGATGAAAAGCTAGAAGCAAGTGAGAGGAAAGAGGAGAAAAAGGAAACAATTGCCTTCAAAGCCTCTTAAGAAAAATGTGAAGAAGGCAAAAATGAAGAAGGAAAGAGTGGCCCCAATAAAGAACAATTAGTATTACTCTCCAAGAGAGTGATAAGGATGATTCAAGAAAGAAAGGGGTCATTTAGCAAAGGCAAGGATAAAAGGAGAAGTAAAGAAAGCTCCGAGAAGAGTGGCTCCTTAGTGAAGTGCTTTGGTTGTGGCAATAAGGGGCACATCAAATCGGATTGTCCTACTCTCAAAGGAAGGCATAAGAAGTGCTTTAGTGCCAGACGGGATAAAAATGATCAATCATCATGCTCTTTATAAAAGGATGATGAAAGCGAAGATAAGAGTGAGAATGAAGCCGCTAATCTTGCATTCATGGCCATTGAAGACTCTTCTAGTGAGGTAAATATTTCTTGCTTACCTATTTTTCCTTCTTATACTTTCGATTGTGATAGTGATGATGATACCGATGATGATGATCCCATTGAACTCATCAAAGAACTTAACTTTTAATGTACTCGCCTTCAATGTGAAAAGATTGAAGCTAAAAAGCTTTATAAGGCAAGTAATAGGGAAGTTAATGATTTAAGAGCTCAAGTAGAGGCACTTAAACTTTCCCAATTAGAGCTTAAAGGTCAACTACTTGCTTCTCAATTCAAACTCTCTTCAATGGAGACTCTTACAAAAAGAATGATACATTGAAATGTGAGTTAGAAGAATTGGGAGAATCCATTGTCAAGTTCCATAAGGGCAAGGAGAATCTTGATACCTTATTGGTGTCACAAAGACCTCCTCTTATGAGACATGGCTTAGGATTCAATGAATGCTCAACCTCTTGTGGGACTTTTAGTACCATATTTGTTAAATCATCATCACAACCACAAACTTTAAGTGTTTATGTTGCTAAGGCTAAAGGTCGGAAGCCTAAGTCCAAGCAAGAAGATGAGCCACCAAAGGGCTAGTTGGTCAAGAGGACAGACACTTCTCAAGGCAAACCCAAAGGGAAGCCACAAGGCAAGTCAAAAGACAAGCCTCAAGGCAAACCTAATGGTAAACCAACTTCTAAAGGCCAAGCTCCTAAGAAACATCACACAAAACAAAAGACCTTAAGCAAAAGGACCTCCTCTCCTAATGTTCAATGTCATTATTGCATGAAACATGGACACATTAATGTGTTTTGCCATGTTAGGAGGGAGCAACTTGGTTTATGTACTTTTGTTAATGCTAATCCTTAAGGAACCAAACTTCTTTGGGTACCTAAAATAAAGAATTAATTTTCTTTTATAGGTATGCTTGAAAACGTCAATTGGAGCAAGTGAATGGTATCTTGATAGAGGATGCTCTAAGAACATGACCGGTGATAAGAGTGTCTTCTCTAAGCTGGAGATGAAAAAAAGTGGATCCGTAACAGTTGGTGATAATGCCAAAGGTAAGGTAATTGGCTTTGGCACCATTGGTAATGTAACGTCCATAATTAATTATGCATCTAAGTATGATTAATCATTTCAATAAGTATTGGAATCATTAGTATGTTTAATTTTGTTAACAGAGGTTGATTCATTGAGGATTCTTAGTAGGAGGGGTGTAATTGAAAGAAATA
>CANYLF010474587.1:0-12949 GCA_948193215.1 Bocquillonia castaneifolia | reverse complement strand
CCCATCATGGTCATCTTCAGGCAGTGGAAAGTCTACTCTAGTGGGGTAGAAACTTAAGGTGTATTTTCCCATTCCTACTTCCATCGGGATGTCGTCTTCAATAAATTCTTACAACACTCTCTTCAGGGTTTGGCATCGGTTAGTTTGGTGCCCTTCTGTCTCATGATAATCATAATAAGTCCCCATCTGAAACTTTGGGGAATTCATGTTCGGGCTAAATTTGGCTGTCTTAGAGGTGATCAAACCCCATTCTTGTAAGGTCTCATAGGTACATGTATGCATGTATGCACGATAAGGAAAACAAGAAAATTGTTAGCTGTACAGATATCAATTGCTGCCAAGTGGCAGACCTTCCAACCTTATTGCTCTTGCACACATGTTACATGGTAAAGTCCATTTCTTAATTTTACACCAATAGGGGATATTATTACAGTCGATCATGCATATATCGCTCAAGCATCCAAACCAAACAACCATATTTATGATAATTAAGTTTGTATCTTTTGCCTCAACTTCATTCGAATGGCTATAGTTCTGGCATAGGATTTTAGGCTTAATGATCATAAATATCCATGGCAGCATTTCAAACACATAGGATTACTTGGATATAACCTAGGGGAAATTACTACGGTCATTATATGCAGGTTTCAGCAACACCAGGTTGGCTAAAAGGCTCTCACAGTAAGTAGGCTTTCTTTTACCTTCTCTTCCATCCGGAGTATGAGCGAAGAGAAAGTATACTCAATATGTGAGTGGAAGTTACCGATAATACAATCTAAGACACGACTGCATAATAAGTAGTATCAGGGCTAAGGGACATGCAATGAAATACAATGCAGAAAAGGAGAACAATAACTAGATTAATTAATTAGATAGGAAAGTGCTCAAAATCTTATTCTTTTTAAATTCATTTTATCCCTAGTGGAGTCATGCACTGTGGACAGCAGGTGTGCCCACAATGGCATCCGATGGTAATGGCGAAGGACTCTTAAGCTGAGTATTTAGTTTTAAGAAAAAGTGGAGTCGCCACCTAATTGCATCGGAATCACCAAGTGATAACAAATAGATCAATTCCTTTGGAATGTCATTCATCATCACTCCAGATGATTTCTGGGTTCAGAATAAGACATTACATACAAGGAAATTTCCCATTTACTTAATTAAGGAGGCTATTATTTCCTACATAAGGCAAATAATATAGAAAGTGATAAATCACCCTAAAAGTAATTATGGCACTTGATAAATATTGGATGAATGACTGTCCTTAATATTGTTTCTAGCCAGTTCATTTCTCTATATTTAGTCCACTTGATTAGCCCTATTCATATTGAGAGTTGTTTATTGTGGTGGTGGAATTCTATATTTATTTTAATAGTGTTGACCTTTTTGGACAATCAATCATTATTTTGATGTTGACAATTAACCTAAGTCCATGTAATTAATCTTAACCAGTGTTCTAATGTGTTTCAGAAAGATTCTCTAAGTTTCCTATTCAGAATGATCGTTGTTAGTTAGACAACGAAATCGTTGCTTAAGCAACGATCGTTGTTAACCAACAATGATCGTTGTTGATTTCAAGTTTTTGCATTTGGTAAGCAGTAAAGTACACGAGCCATGCAACGAGCTCGTTGAGCTTAGACAACGACCATAGTAATTTGCAACAAGCTCGTGAAGCCTTGACAACGATCGTGGAAGATAAGCAACAAGCTCGTGGAGCTTTTGATGACAAGAAGCAGCAAGATCCATGAGCAAGGCATTTTTACAACGAGCTCAACAACTAGCTCATTGCAGGATTCATAACGAGCACAAAGAACTCACAACGGGCTCGTGACAAAGAACATTGAAATCGTTGCTAACACACAATGATCATTGTAGTCTAATCAACAGCATTTAATGCTTCGAGCTGACAGAAAGAGAAAGAAGAAAAACGGCTAGTTTTGCATTTAATGCTCTCAAACGGTCAAGAAATCATCTGGGGGTTTAAAAGAACATCTGAAACTCATATTGAAGGTAATCAACATCTCTCAAGCTTTCAATTAACAGCAAATTACTTCAATTGAGTTGTAAACCCAAAATTTCTATTATTCTGTTTTCTGTTGATTCATTTGAGCCTTGTGAGCTCTTGTAATTCCTTGTAATCTCGTCCTGCTGGTGAGTGAGGTTTAGGAATTGATTTGTGGAAAGGTTTAAGTGTTGTCCTAAGATTAAAACACTTGGGTCAAGGGTTTCTAGAGAAAGAAACACTTGGGATAGGTTTTAGTGGGTTGAACCTGATAAAAACCACATTGTAAGGTTTAGAGTGATCCTAAACTCTTCTAAACATCTAAATTGATAGTGGAACACTCAATTGAGTATTGGGGAGTGGATGCAGGACTTGTTGTGTCCGAACCACTATAATTTCTTGTGTTGTGGTTGATCAATTGGTTTAGTTGCAAAATTTTAATTATCCATTAATTCACCCCCTCTTAGTGCATTGGGATTTCAATATCATTCAAACTTTTATTATCTTAAATTAAAGGAATTACGTGCATGTCATATTTTTTTGCTCCCTCATCATAATAAGGTGTTATGATATGTAATAACATTATAACTACCACTTTTATAATTTTAAATAAGTTCATTTATATTAAATTTGAGTAATATTTAATAATTTATTAAGCTATATAAAATAGACAAATATTAGAAAACGGGAATACTATTTTAAAATGTATATTTTTATTTATTTAGTTTTTAAACACTGTTATGAAGTGCTAGTATATTTACAATTTTTTTTTTGGTAAGGTGTATATGTACAATATTATCTTCAGGTTATTGATGCAAATAAGGCACTGTATAATTAAATTCCTACAATTTTTTTAGAGTTTCAATGATACAATTGAGTAAATATTATATATTCATGAAAAGTCAGTAAAAAATACAATAATTGTTAATAGATGTTTTTTAAATAAAAATTAAATTGGGATAACTCAATATGATGATTTTATAATTCTACAAATATAAAAGCTAATACATGATTAATTAATTAATTAAATATATTAAAAATTAAATAGAAAACATAAGCACACTCATTGGATTAGGACTATAATCGAGCCGAGCTTTGAGATATTTGGGTTCAATTCATTTACTAAACGAGTCGAGCTTGAATTTAAGTTTTAGACTCATTTAGTAAACAAACTGGCTGAGCACCATTAGTCTAATCGAATTTAAAATACTTTTATTAATAAAATTATTCTAAAAAATAATATTCATAGTATAATTCATATGAACCATATAAAATACAATTTAAATATGAAATTTACAATTATAAATATAATAATGACCATTTAATGATTAAAAATATTTATAATTTAAATATTTATTGATAAATTAATTTTTACTTATAAAATTGATCTATAAATTTTAAATATTATTTATTTAGTTTTAATAATTCATTTATAAATAAAAATATATATGTTTCCCGTTCACGAGTTTTAAATGAATAAATTTATAAACTACTAATTAAGCTATTTACGAATATTTATGAGTTGGGTATTTTAATGTTCAAATTCTACTCATTTAATTGAATGAACAGAAAATTAAACTTGAAACCGATTCAGTTAATTCATGAACGAGTACAAACATAACTCTTTAAAGAACCGAACTGAACTGCTCGATTTTATGGGACTTTGAATTTGTCACGTTAAATATCATAAAAAAAATTAAATTTTTTGACGGTGATGAAATTGAACTTCAACGCGGTAAAAAAATAAAAAAGGCCAATCAAGAACTACTTATCACCACCAACACACGTCACGTGAAACATCTGTACACATTAAAAAAAAAAAAGATAACGGTTAATAAAAACCGGATCGGAGAAAACGAACCGTATAGCGAGTTCCTTTCTAAATTATTATCCTTTGGATCATTAAAATTAATTTTCTTCCCCCATTTTCTAATTGAATTAATTGAACTGAAGTTGCTTCAACCTCTCTGATAATATATACGTACGTCACGCCCCTTCCCTTCCCGTTCCATTTGTTGGCTTATTATCAGATCTGACTTTGATTATAATTCCACTTATTTTTGGTAGCAGACAGATTGGGATTTGAAAGATGGGAGCTGCTGAGAAGAGTTTTGAAATGGAAGAGGGAAGTCTGGAGATTGGAATGGGTGAGACTGATTTTCATTTTAATTTTAACTTATAATTTTAATCTTAAATCTGACACGTAATAAGCTAATTGAAATTGTGTGACAGAGTATAGAACTGTGTCTGGTGTAGCTGGTCCACTTGTTATTTTGGATAAAGTCAAGGTTTGATGTTTTGCTTATTTCTCTATCTCTCTCTTTGTTTGTGTGTTCTAGTTCTACTACTGTGTGATCGTTTTTACTTTTACACGGTATCATCGTCGTGATGAAGTTGTTTCATTGAAATGTTCGTGTTGTTTTAGGGTCCAAAATACCAGGAGATTGTTAATATCCGATTGGGAGATGGAACTACTCGCCGTGGCCAAGTCTTAGAAGTTGATGGCGAAAAAGCTGTTGTCCAGGTTTTTTTAATATTCGGATTTTTTTTATTAATTTCAGTTGATTAAGCTTAATTAGTTTTGAATTGCACCTAAATCATGGGCTTCTCTCATGGTTAATCACTTAATTGAGTGTTGCCTGAGCGAGGTGCATAAATTAAAAAAGATAACACTGTGAAATGGTGGGATCCACCATTTTATTGGATTGGATGGCATCAAATTTTGTGATGCTTGTTCTTCCCATGTTTCCATCTGACATCTGTATGCTTATTCTTTTCATATCATTTGTTCATTCACTTTTTTTTTTTATTTGTTTTAAATTGTAGTTGAACTTGTATCCGAAAATCCTAGATATATAACTGCATAAATTTATGATGTTTGCTTATGAGATAATTATGTCTCACATTAGCCTTGCTGTAAAAGCTCATCTATATCATTATTCTGAGAGTCTTTGATAAACTCATTGATCTCTGGATAAAGTGTTATTGAGCCTGTTTGCTACAAGACTTCTTCTGGACATCAAACTTTTCCACATACTATATACAGTTAAAGTTGATCATTACCTTTGATTTAATGTTAAAAGTCTAATTTCACTTTTTTCCCCTCTTTTTGCAGGTTTTTGAAGGAACATCTGGTATTGACAACAAATACACTACTGTGCAATTCACAGGAGAGGTACAAAGCATTCTTTCTTTTGATTTCTTGGAATTTTTTTCGGTATAATTATTTGGGCATCCAACTGTTTGCTGAATGAGATTGGTAGACCTTTTAAAGAGCCACATTTTCAAAACATGCAAAATATAAGAATTGTTGAAAACCTATGTTAATTGTTTGATTAGTGTATGGATTGATGGTATACCTGAAATCATGATCATCGGAAATTTGATTGACTATTTTGATGCTTGATTATACTCGACAAAATTAGATGAAATCTACTGCTAATAATTGTTATAAAATCTTTTGGTTTCATGAGGAACTCTTTTTTTTTCTAGACTAGAAAATTTTGAATTTTATTGTGGATCAGGGTGAATGTATTGAAGAGCTTCCAGATGTTAACGATTTCTTCTTTTAATTCTTGAATTGAAGATTTTAAAGGGAAAAAATTTCTGTGCTCACGGAAGCTCATTTCGTTAAGTTGGTTTTTCAAGCGTTCCTATATGCGTTTTTTCTGTAAACGTGCATGATTGTGTTGATCCATTGGCGAACACACATTGAGATTTGGCTGTTCATGCTGCACTTGATATAATTATCATTCCATAACTTTATATTTCTAATGCTAGTATGGTCCTTGTGATGTTCATATCGCAGGTTTTGAAAACACCTGTATCGTTGGATATGCTTGGGCGCATATTTAATGGCTCCGGAAAACCTATTGATAATGGTCCTCCAATTTTGCCTGAGGCTTACCTTGACATTTCTGGTGAGAGATTTTATGGCACCATTTTACCAGTGATGGCTTTAGATTTTCTTTTGTTCTGATTATAACCTCTTGGATGTCTTTCTTAGGAAGTTCTATCAACCCTAGTGAGAGAACCTATCCTGAAGAGATGATACAGACAGGGATTTCTACGATCGATGTTATGAATTCTATTGCTCGTGGTCAAAAGATTCCACTTTTCTCTGCTGCTGGTCTTCCTCACAATGAAATAGCCGCTCAAATTTGTCGCCAAGCTGGTCTTGTGAAGAGGCTTGAAAAATCTGAAAATCTCCTGGATGTATGTCTTTGCTAGTGCTGATTTATGAATTCATAAATATGCTTGTGGTTACGTATTCTATTCTGCTGTTTAAACCACGTTTGTTTTCTTGTTTTGGATCTCTTTTAATTAGCTTCAATGTGATTTTTCCCTTTTAATACATTAGTTGCATATTCTTTATCTTTATTTACATCTCTTTTCTTTTGAGAAATATGCAAGTGTTTTACCCTGTTCCATGATGTCCTCTGTAGGATGAGGAAGAGGACAATTTTGCCATTGTATTTGCGGCCATGGGAGTAAACATGGAGACAGCTCAATTTTTTAAGCGTGATTTTGAGGAAAATGGATCAATGGAGAGAGTGACCCTTTTCTTAAACTTGGTAACTTCAAATTAATAATAGTTCCTTGGGCCTTCCTTTGTTATGGTTGTTGTCCCTTTCCTTCCTTGAATAGCTTTTATAAATATTCATAGTTTCATATGTAGTGGTTACATTATCATTTCTCATACTGCTTTGCAGGCCAATGATCCCACCATCGAGCGAATTATCACTCCTAGAATTGCTCTCACAACCGCAGAATATTTAGCTTATGAATGTGGAAAACATGTACTAGTCATATTAACTGATATGAGTTCCTATGCTGATGCTCTTCGTGAGGTAAGAAATTTTAGGTCATCAAATGTTGTAGGCATGTCATGTCCATTTTTGTCATATTACCTGTTCAATGGGCAAACAGTATTTGACATTTTAAGTCAATATATCTTTCAACAATCTGAAACACACAGTTTTCTTTGTCCAGTTCTTTTGAGACTTTGTGCTGTTGACTAATGTGGCTTGTACTACTATTCTGACTCCAGGTATCTGCTGCCCGAGAAGAAGTTCCTGGAAGGCGTGGATATCCTGGGTACATGTACACTGATCTGGCAACAATTTATGAGCGAGCTGGGCGTATTGAAGGGCGAAAGGGCTCTATCACTCAAATCCCAATCTTAACCATGCCTAATGATGGTAAGTCTTTGCATTCACTAAAAAGACCGTTCTGTTAAGTGCTCCATTCTCTTTGTTGTATCACTTATGCTTGATTTTGGTCCTTGAACAGACATCACTCACCCTACTCCAGATCTTACTGGCTATATCACTGAGGGTCAAATTTACATTGACAGGCAACTTTACAATCGGCAGGTATTTAGACGCTTGCTCAGAGTCAAACTTTGCTCATTCCTCTTCGAAATTTGTTTCATCATCAAGCATTGTATCATTTAATAGCTGGTTGTTCATATTTTGCAATCTCTACCAGGGTGTTTTATTTCCTACTATTGTACTACATGCTATGGAGTTAAATTTTGATTTAGTTTCAAGATTGCTGGAGCTTTTGTTTTTATGTGTAATTATGGATTTTTATTATGAGCAGATATACCCGCCTATTAACGTGCTCCCATCACTGTCACGATTAATGAAGGTAAGTGTCACTTTTTTTTATGACAAATCATAGATACACAAGTTAGAGAATCAATGCTAACTGTTTTTGTTTCCAACGCATTGCAGAGTGCTATTGGTGAGGGAATGACCCGTCGAGACCATGCTGATGTTTCCAACCAGGTTTTTTCTCATGGAAGTTTTAAGTCTGATGAAGTGCTATTTTCTGTTTTTGCTTTCTTACTTGATGATTTCTTTTGATTCTGAACTTCAGTTATATGCAAATTATGCTATTGGAAAAGATGTTCAGGCAATGAAAGCTGTGGTTGGAGAAGAAGCGCTTTCTTCTGAGGATTTGGTGCCCTTTCTCTCTCTCTCTCTCTCTCTTTCTATATATCTATGTGTCTGTGTGTGTGTTTATTGATGGGAATTTTGATGCAAGGGGCAACAGAGTAGCTTGTACATGTATATGCTGTCGCTTGTGTGTTAAAATTTGTTTAACTATGTTCAAAGTTATTAATTCACAGTAAATGTTAATGCTTTCAATCTTGGTTTTTGGTCACCAGCTTTATCTAGAGTTTCTAGACAAATTTGAGAGAAAATTTGTAACACAAGGGGCCTATGACACTCGCAACATCTTCCAGTCACTTGATCTGGCATGGACACTCCTTCGCATATTCCCTCGTGAGCTACTCCACCGAATTCCAGCAAAGACATTGGATCAGTTCTACAGCCGTGATGCGACAAACTGAGCCTGGGGAAGCAAGTGGTTTCTCGCTTTTTGGTGAAAGGAAAGTGGTTTCTTCTCCCTTATTTCAGTTGATTTTTCCCGTAAGAGTGGCACGAGTTGTGCAGTTATTTAAGTTTTATGCTTGGAAAATTTCGCTCTGCGAAAAGTGGCACGGCTTCTCAATTAGAGTGCATCGAGCTGTTTGTCTAGTTCTTATAGTTATATGGAAATTCTTTGGTTCGAGTTTTTGTAAGAATTGTATCTCTCACTCATTTAATTCCCTTTTCTGCCCTCCAGCCAGCTGGAAATGATAGGAAGTTTAATAGTAAGACAAAAGCCCTTGAATCAGACCTATATATGTGAATCAAATAAAAAGCAATGCATGTGAATGATCCTTGCATTTGCTTATATATGAAATCAAAGACCAAATAATACACTGATAATAACCGTGGCCTTGATGGCAATCATATCACTGTCACACAAGCGATTTTGGAGGGTATAAGCAATAAAGCTTATGCAACCAAAATAAGAAAGACTGGACATTATATTGGTATTGTTCTATTCTATTACCTGCAAGGCAACTGCAGCAACCTTTTACTGAATTTTACAACAAATAATCTATCTAAATTTTGAACAATTACATAAAGAATCAATCATCTCCCTAGGTTTAGTCAAATGGCATAAACATTGTAATCGACTTGTGAATCTCATTCAAATCCCCCTCCCCCGACTATTAAAAAAAAACATAAAGAATCAATTAATAACTAGTTATTCCACACTATGCTAACTTAAACTTCGCATGTCTTTTCTCATTTTACATACCATAGTAATCCAAGTTCTTGATAATCTTGTTCTGCACAGTGGGCAAGAACTGTGCCCTATAAACCACTTGCGAATACAAGGGAGATGAAAAGTATGGCGGCAATGGGGCAAGACACAAGCTGTTTCCCCCAATTGGAAGTCCTGAGTGATCATTTGGCAACAATAATAATTAAAAAAAAAACATGAGAGATCAATGTCATATAAGTATTGATGACCATCAGGTTTAAAAGGACGAAAGAGAAAAAAAAAAAAAGAAATACCAACCTGAAGACAAATTGGACAGGATGGTCCGTTCCATAGCATATCTGGGAAGCTTTTCTGTGAGAGTATTACTTTTGGAATGTACTGTGACCTTTGGACCTTGTTGATCTGCATTATGGGGGAGGCATCTACCTGATCAAATTGAAGCATATTATAGTCACTAATGCTTTGAACATTTTGCATAACCACTATATTAATAAATTTGGGGAAAAAAAACTATGGCTTAATATTACCCGACTTTGTTCTAGAACATGAATGGTTTGTAGTCTTCCTTGGAGTTGGACGAGACTTTCTTTTAGGCGGTTTGAGGCTTTTTCAATCTATAGAATACAGTTAGGAAATTAATCAGATCACGTTTTTGACGTTGTCAAGCTTTAAAAGATGAGGTTAAGACATAAATCAAATGATATTAGTGTAATGATTAGTTCGAGGAGAAAGAAACTTACCAATGAAATAAAGCAATCAAATGCCCAATCATCGTTATCCCAAACAGAAAATGACACTTTAAAGATTTCGGCTGAGAGAATACAGCCCATAATGCTACCGACTGTAGCTCCATGAACAAGCCCACTCTTTGTTTTTACTCCAACTAAACCTCCTGAAATGGCTCCCAAGCTTGTCCCAACTATAAACCATAAATAAATAAATAAATATTAGTATTGTTTTGTTACATCAAGTTAAAAGGGAAAACGTCAACTAATGTTCCGAATTGGCGGCAACTATTGCTTCTATGCATATGTTTTGTTTATTTAGATAACTCATGTTCATCAATCACTGTAAATCCAACCCACGTCCATGCAAGAATTTTCTTTCATTAGAAAAAGGCTTTTTTTGCCGGCCAAGGCCAGTTAAAGAGCAAGAGTGTTGAAAAAACTAATAATAATATGAGTAAGCATTTAAGTTTTTGATAAACTTGCTTGATGGTTTATTCAATGGAAATTGGGAAAACCACAGATATTATAGTCGTAGGAAGTGATCATTTTGGACACGGAAAAAAAAAATTCTTTCTTCACGTATTTTAGTTACCAAATATTACAAGCAAAGCAACGCTAAATTCCAAGAATCTTTCATCTGTAGCAGGCAGCCTGCTACATTTTCACCAATTACATGGGGAGACATGTGCCCTGACATGGGAATTTTCATGCATGGATTCAATTTAAGAGAGAAAAATAGAAAGACCCAATAAAAGAAAAACTCACCTAGTGCAAATAGAAAAGCGGAGATGGCGAGAAACAGGCTGCAGGCAATTGCTGAAACCGTAGCAGAAAAGCACAAAGCGAAAGAAGAAGAAGAAGAAGAAGAAGAAGGCCATGCGTGTTTTTCCATGTGATATCTACTTCCTCAAAAATTGCATGAATTTTAGAGTTTAAATGAAAGGGGGCGTGCGTCGAGCAAATGGAAGATTATAAACACAGGAAATTTTAATTTGCATGTAGGAATTAAATAGAGAAATTACATAAATGTGTTTGAACTAGCTAGAACTATATAAAGAAGCAGCCTTAAGGAGAAAAACTGACTTGATCAATGTTATTGACGCCAATATATAAAGGTCAAGATCTAACTATTTCTTTTTTGAAAGTTTAAAGTGTGTCAATTTATTAAGAGTCCAGTCGCTGTCTAGATATAGAAATCTAATGTGTGTGTGTATGAGAAACAAAGGTTGGAAGTCAAACCAATGGTAGAAATGAATGTTCGGTGAAAATTCCTTCAAATCATCCAAATTGGACCGTTTATTACACATCATATTGATCTTCTAAGAAATATGCAAAACGACTTACCCTTACTCTATATCAACATCAACAGAAGTTCATGTATATATACACATGAGAATGATATGTGTGTGTGTGTGTATACACTAATGTTCAAATAAAAAAAACAATTTCTTCTAAGAACTGATAGATGAATTTCATAACAATTATTATATTGTTTAAGAATTTTTTTTTTTAAAAAAAGAAAAAAAAAATATTCCAGCCGGTTTATTCTTTAGCCATAATCATGGGACCCCATTTTTGTGTCTAGCACTTAATTTATAGAACTTATTTCTGAATGTATATATGCAAAACAAAAAATGGAATATTCTCTTTTGAATTTACTTGGGGTTTAAATTTAATTAAGAATACACACAATATTAGTATTAGAACAAATACTAATTCACCCCAAATTAGATAAAACGAAGATAATCATTTAAGAAAAACAAACAATGCAAGAATTAAGGTTGGAAAATCTTAGTGGGCAAGAGAAAAAGATGAAACCGAAATTTGAGATGCCTGACAAGCACTAAATGTGAAATAGAATTTAGTTTTTGTCAGCTTTGGTAACTTCTTTTACTCAGTGCTGGGGGACATCTTCTCATAATGACTTGCCCGGACAGCACCAACCTGACTGATGCATGCCACGTTTTTGCATTTCATCAAAATTGGTTGATTAATGCAGAGTCGTTGTAACTTGTATGTATTCGGCTCAGAGATATTTGAAGTCCAGGTCAAAATAAATTAATGTATAACATTCTATTACCATATAAATAAATAATACAAACTAATTTAAAATTTATTTTCTTACATTTTAAGATATATATAAAATTACTTGTTCTACAAAATATATAAAATTAATAATTAAATTTTTATGTTAAGTTTAAGAAGCTTATTTATTTAATTGGTGATCTAAGATTTAATGGTTAATAAATTTTATTGGCTAATTAATAAATTAAACTTTATTAGAAATTATATTTTTTTATTCGGAATTAACAACCTACAGCAATATAATAAGATATTATCTAGTATATGTAAACCCTTTTTCCTCAAATTGAAGACTCACGCACATATGCATGGGGCCCTTATTTCTTTTAAAAGCCTAAGCATATGCTTTAATGTCCTATGACTTTAAGCCACCACCACTATATTTAGGAAAGATTTTTGATAGCTCAAATTAGCCGAATTAGATGAGAATATTTTACAAAAAAAAAATCATTAAAGTTAGTTATACTAAGCAATGTGCTTATTTATAATCTTTTATTTTTGAACTTTTATTCGATGGCCGATCAAACAAATATTTTCATGAATTTCATTGTACAAATCCACTTCTAAGAGATTAGTACGCAAGCCGGTCTTAATTAGTAACCAGTCCACTTGTATGAACTTAATATTTTGTGCCCAACCAGTAACTATAACTAATTTTTGAAGATACAGACTAAAAAGGGAGATGTACTTTTAAATTTATTTATATTTTCAAATAAAATACATAATAATTGATTAATATAAAAAATAAAAATATTGGAAGATTAATGTTGGAAGATCTTAATGGAAATGTACACAGAGGATGAAATGAAAAATATAGATGCCTGAAAGCAATGTAATGTAAAATTCCCTTTGTTATATTTTCTTTCTTTTGCTTTAATTGCTGACTCCTCCTGGTTACCTGGGGACCTCTCACCTAATCTGCCCTGCATTGCATGGACAGTGCCTACCTGACTTATAAATACCAAGTTCTGGATTCTAATCAAAACTAGGTGAATTTCCCAGCTTTACT
>CANYLF010474542.1:0-10392 GCA_948193215.1 Bocquillonia castaneifolia | reverse complement strand
ATGTATGCAAGTTGCCTATTGCGATTGGTAATTTACTACGACCCTATGTTCATATTGTATCCATAATTAATTTCTTCTAATTTTTAATCATTTATCAAAATTAATTAATACCGGTATATTTTTATTCACATTCTCATTATAAGCAACAATGTGTGCCTAGAGTAAGATACATTCTTTCCAATTTTTTTTAAGCACTTATTTACAAGATTTAGAGACATGAAATATATATATATATATATATATATATAGAGAGAGAGAGAGAGAGAGAGGTCCTCCATGAAAGCATTATATGCATATTATGTATTTTTTTTTTGTAAGCAAACACTAAATAATTATGCAGTAATTAAGGTGCCATGTATATATCACATACTGCTAAATGATTTTTTAAAAAAATAAAAATTTTACTGACCTAAAATTACCCCAACGTAAAATTTTGTAGACGTACATTAAAAGACTATATGATCAGTCCCATTATCTAAAATCTTCATCTCTTATGAAGGCAAAAAAAAAAAAATTGAGATCGCCAATCTCCATCACAAGGGATTTGTGGGTGTTTAAGCAAATCCATAAGCGGAGTCATCCACAGTGAGCACTTAACACCAGCAACAGACCAAACCCCGTTCCTTTCACACTCCATTGTCTGTGTGTCAGCTAATAACCTCTTTTTTTACAGAGAAGGAGACGTGTTATCCATGTATTGGTTTGTACACGTAAACCAGAGACAGAGCCAAAAACCATAGCATTTAATGATAGCAGCTCTTTCACCTAACAACTTCTGCATTCTCATTTAATGCTATGCTACTTCACCATTCACCCAGCAATCAGATTCAGACCCAGCTAGTTCTTCCTCCCCCTCCCACCACCATTATTATACTCCAACACCACCTCTGGTTCCATGCAGCGACAGAAACAACCCTAGCATCATTGCCTGTAGTAAATTGTGCTCACTTGTAGTACTATAAATATAAAAATGAGAATAAAGGATACAGAGATGTAGTTAATAAATTGAAACAGCAACAAAATTAAGTTATGTAGTCAGTTTCTCAGTTAGTATAGAGCAGTAAGCATTTAATTAATTTTTTTTTTCACTTGATGAAGAAATTAAAATGAAGAATAGCCGATTGAATAAATAGATGAAAAGACAAATAATAAAAGTTTAATTTCATTTTGAGCTTCTTGAGTTTTTGTTTTCTTTTAGAACTAATATCATAACACGACTCTCTGGAATGGGTATAAATGAGTCAATACCCGAACCACCACCCTTGCCTGCCTGCCTGGCCCGCCCTCTTTTGCGTTAAAAAAGGGGGGGGGGGGGGGGTGTGGTTGTGGCTGCAGCTACCCAACTGCATGCATGCAACCCCCTAAAACCCTTTTCACAACCATGCAAATGCAAGGATTCTTCTTCACTCGCGGTTCGTTCTTGACTCAACACCCACAAAATTAAACTCAGTCTCTCTCTCTCTCTCACTCACTTTTCAAACTCCTCTCCACCACCAAATCACACAACTAAACATAAACAGACACGCTCATCATGTTATAATCAGGGGAAAAAAATAATTAAAAATGATCAAATCAGTAGAGAGAGCTATCTAGCTTTCACATTGAAGGGCAGCTTTGATCTTTTGAACAGTGCAGGAGATGAGATTGTTGACCGTCTCCACCGACTCAACAGTAAGCTTAGCCGTAGGGAGACTGTTCACCAATATTTGGAAGGCCACCGTCAGTAGGGACCCACTCACTCTATTTAGGCTTTGGCCACCACTCGTTGGCCCCCCTCCTCCATTTTGGTTAGCCGATGACCCACGGGACCCAGGTCCGTCAGGTACTATTGCGAATCCCGAGGGTAACAATGCTACGTAAGCAGAATCTCCACCGTTCATCACCACGTGCATGGCTGGAATGTCAACGGGTGCGTACACTACAAGCGACCCCGCCGCGTCTATGCATGTCTCCTGCAGTATTAGCATGCTACTCTGGTTCGCGTTCATAGCCTGCTCAACACCAATTATGAATATTATTTTTAACACTATGCCCCTACATCTGCGTCAAATTTACATGGTCTGCCATTACTCATTTCTCTTTTCTTTCTTTTGCCTTTTTCCATTTTTATGTGTTGTCAGTTCAGTTTAGATAGTCAAAGTCTGTGACAAGCAAAGCTTTTTAATCATAATAATATAATCAATAAAAAAAAGAGAAGGAAAAGGAAAAGGAAAAGATGATCTCAGAAAGGTGACAGGTGTTTTTATATTTTGACTTTTAAAAAAAAAAGCTAAACAAAACAAAACAACTGTCCCTTAAAATCTGTTTCCGCCCCTATCTTATGCCATTGCCTGTCCATTTAGATACTTCCAAAATTCCAAACTCGTCCTTTCCAATTCACCTTTTTTAACCTTTCATTTGACCCTACTTCCAGGGACACACAAGACTTTTTCCTAACTAATATACGTAATGATCTTTTTAGATTTTATTTTATATCTCCATGTGACAATCTTTTGTCCAAAATAACAGTATTTTAATACTAATATGAATTTAAATAATAAAAGATTTTTTCTCAGGAAAAAAAATAATAGTAATAAAAGATTAAAATAAATAAATTACTAGTACTATATACTCACGCTTGCACGTAGGAGGGAGACGCAATTGCCGTGATCTTGGCCCTTGGCAATGTGGGCCATCTCCTGCATAGGTCCACCATTGGATAAAATGTCCCACTCACTCCTAAGCCGTTCATCACGTAGAAAATCAAACAGCCTTTGTGGAGAAACAGGTAGCCAAACCGAAGTGGCTGCGCTCAATACAATGCCTGGTGGCTCGCCTGGATCATCAACGCTCTTTCTAGTCATAACCCTGACATCTTCATCCACATTTCCTGCATTTAATTTGTTCCATTTGTGAACTGTGGAGGCACACACTCCAGCACAGAAATTGTCTGTCATTCTTTGCGCTAGCTTCAACATGCTTCTTCTCCCACTAGCAGTAATCGCTGCATTCACAACTTTCTTTCTCAATATCATTTTCCCATCAATCAATATAAACATTATTCATCTGGGTACTCGATTGTTTTATTAACCTGTGTGGTCTCTTGATGGGACTGCTGAGGACATTAGAATGGCTAGACACTCGCACTGGCGTTGAAGGGTGGCCACCCAACGCTGGGAACCGAACCCCATCCCTGAGTTTATCAACGGCCGATACAGCTGGTGGATTTGACTTTCATCGTATTCTGCATGCTCAACCCATGTAACCTGCAATTTGTTTATTTTGATAGATAAGACCACGAAAACAAAATCATTATAATTGCTTATTTGACATCAATGGTTTCCCTTTTTTTATTATTCTATTATATTACTAGTATATTTCAAAAGATTGTGTTCTTAAATCTTGTCAGCTAATGATTAGGAATTATAGGTCATATGACATACAAGATGAGAAGTGCTGCTTCCATACAAATCAGCTGGCTGCTGGTCAAAGACCGAATAGAATATAAAAACCCAAAACTAAACTTGGAGGGAGAAAATCATATTTTATGTATTATAATAAATCTTCTTTTGGGCCATTATGATTTTGTTATATTATAAGATGTCAATGTGTAATGTAATGCATATAAAAATACTACTCTCTTAGAAAAATGGAGGCAAATCTCGGAAATGGCTCGAGGTTGGGCTCAATGAAAGGATTGACATCAAAATACATTAAAAATAAAAAAAAGAATGCAAGATTTGAGGGAACAAGGTACAACGTAGAGGGTGACATCGAGATGTGTACTGTTGTCCAAATAGTCTTACATCAAGATTAGATATTCATGTAAAAACAAAATAGCCTAGTCTTGGTGTTTGACTATATGGGTCCGGAACTAGTTTAAGAAAAAAAATAAAACACTTAACACTGGAACCAGATCACATATAAAAGATTACATTACTAAAATTTAAATAAAAATACTCATATAGGGATAACCAAGACAGCATCAAAGATTGGAATAGAAACATCAAATATATTGTTTATTCAACCAAAGTTGAAGATAACTAGGCATTAATTTCCAAAGTATATGAAATCAATGTGTTCAAGGCACCAAAACATGAGCAATGGAGGCTTCTATTGATTAAAATAATTAGGTGTTCTTGATTTGATAATGTACCATTAACAATATTTTAAGCGATTAAGCAACCCTAGTTGTTGAAACTTGATATGTCAACAGCAAATTTGAGGACCAAAAGGAGCATCTAACTCAATATAGTACTCCTATAAGACTCTAGGAAGGTTCAAATTCGTTGATAAACTAAATAATTTTGGGAAGTCATGACAGTGTGGGTATTCAGTGAGTAATCACTAGACAAAACACAATTTTTGATGAACGAGCCCTAATTAAGTTGGCTTGGGAATGAAAAATGCTTGTGGTTATTGACCTTATGCTTCAATTAAATGCATCTCAACTGAAGCTCCAATTAAACAATTAATCCAACAAATTAATGACTAAAGAGGAAGAAAGAACACCCACATGGAGAAATGCAATAAATGTAAAGGGTGACCAAAACTGTACACTAGTGAATCATGATGATTACCTTGGAGTACCCATTAGGCATATCTTGAACTACACAGCCAGAAGGAAGCCTCCTGCAGTTCACAAATGTTGGTGCGCCAGAAGTTTCTCGGATGGCGTCAATAGACACATCAACAACAGCCCAAACACCCTCTGCGTGCTGCTTGCAAAAACGGAGGAAACTGACTTCGCGAACGGGGACCAAAGGAGATAGCACTTGGAGCTCAGCATGCATCTGAAGATGTATAGTGTTAAAAACAATGCCTCAATCAGGAGCCATACAAGAACAGTTAACCAAAATTTTTTTTTTAAAAAAAAAGTCGATTAGGGAAACGCTACAGTTGTAGAGGGGACTAAAACAGTGGTTCGGCTTACCAACTGAAGTGCACCATTTCTAGTTCCTCCCATCCCGCTGGATATCACATCAGTAGTAGATGTTCTGGCAATCACACAAGGAAACATTTCTGCCCATCGATTCTTTAAACAAAAAACACAAACTTTAATTAGAAAAAGAAATTAAGAAATAAAAAAAGAAGAAGATAAAAGTGAATAGTAATCGGGGACTAAAGAGATTACGGAGTCCATCAAAGTCTCAACAAGAGCTAAGCTGTTGATGATAACCATGCCGGTCTCTCTAGAAGTCTCGGAAACAAAGCCATTAGGTTTCATCCCAATGCAAGGAGTGAATGTCCTCATGTACTCTTCATGGTTCAATATTTCTCTACCACCCTCTAAGCTTCTGATCCAAAGTGGCTCATCCGTCTGCGCCATTTTAACCAATTCATCCATAGCTGCTAAAGCCAGCTCCAAAAACATAGATCTCTCAAGTGATCTATCAAGCCCGGTGACACCAGTGTTGCCTGGCCTACCTTGAGGGACTAAAGGCAAAGAACTCGAAATCCCAACGCCAAAATCAGGCCCTAAAGGCAATGTTGTGGCCACAGTACTCAAACCACCAAAACCATTGCTACCCACACCAAGCTCCAAGCTTGAGTTGGGCATGGGAGGTCCAATAGAAGTAGCGAGTGAAGAAATAGGACGACCCAAGAACTTGCCAGCAAGAGCACAAACACGATCTAGCTCATCTTTTAATCGGGCATTCTCAATCCTCAAATGCTGCTCTTCGAGTGAAATATCACCAATTATTGCAGGACCCCCACAGTTAGAACAGATTGGGTTTCTCATAGCATCTCTAATAGACATGTTTTCAGATCGTAGCTTGTCATTCTCTTGCCTGAGCAATGAGTTCTCATGGCGTTCCAATTGCGTCTGAAGCGATAGCCATAAATAAAGATCAAGATATATAATGAAAGCCCAGAAAAGTACAAAGGGTTGTTTTGTTAAAAATATATAGGTACGATTATATATAAATATAAAAAAATATACCTTCATTTGGGTTCGACGATTTTGAAACCAGAACTTAACTTGCCTAGTTTCCAAGCAAAGTCTTTTGCTAAGCTCCAACCTTTGTTTCTCATCGGGATGAGGACACTCTTTGAAGAGACTGTAATAAAAAAAAAGAAAAAAAGAAGTAAATCAGTGGGGAGTGATTTCACTATAAGGTAGATAGAAAGAAATATCGATAATAAAAAGGAAAGAAAGGGAGAGTACGATTCAAGTTCTTGAATTTGTTGAGGAGTGTGTCGGTGATAGCGTTTCTTCCTTGGAGGATTGTCTGCTGCGTCTTGATCATCACCAGAACCACCATCCATATTATCACTACCAGATCTACTCTCATGTTCCTCTTCTCTGCTTCTTCTACCTCCTACTGTCTCAAAGTTCTCACCCATTCTTCCTACATGATCACCTTGACCATCGATGTTTGGTTGTTGCTGAAATACAGTAGTATCAATTCAAATTTACAATTAATACAGTGAAATATTTTTAGTACAAAATGATAACAGTACTAATTAATGAGGAGAGGAAAGCATATAATAATAATAATAATAATAATAATAATAATAATAATAATATTGTAGTATTAGTAGTAAAAGAGTATTATTACAAGAGCGAGAGAGAGGCCAGGAGAGTTGAACATTGATTTGGCAAGAGAAGGAGAAACAAGGCGTGGCTGAGCTATTGCACCAGTGGGCATATTGCTGCTACTATTGTTATTGTTATTGCTAATGTTATTGCTGTGGTTGTGGTTGTGGTTGTGGTTGTAGGGTATATCTGCCACGATTCTTGCACCTCCACCACCTGGACTACCGTTTTCAAGGAAACCCCCAAAACTCATGAACTCACTTAATTCTTCTTACCCTTTTATTTATTTCTTGTACTGCTGCTATTTTTATATTATATGCGTATTTATTTCCCCCTGTGTAAAATAAATCTCAAGATTTGCTTAATTCTTTTTTATTCTCTACCACTTCCTCTTCTCACACAGCACTCTTCAACCACATACATACTTCCTTCCATTTTTATTATTCCAAATAAATAAAGAAGAAGAAAAAAAATTAAGGCAGAGAGGTAGAGGAGACACGAGGATTATAATGTCCAAATGTCTCCAACTTCCTCTCCACTGAAACCCCTTTTTTATTTTATTTATTTATTTTTTTTCTTGGGTTTTAAAGAGAGAAAGAAAGAGAAAGAAGGCAAGCAAATATAAACACAAAATCAAAAACAAAAACACCCTTATAACTCCTGATGCTTAGCACTTCCTTCTCTATCCCTCTCTCTATCTCCTTTTCTTCTCTCTAAAACAAAACCCTTTTTCCCTCTACAAAACCCTTGTCACTCTCTATTCACCCACAGAAAAAGAAAGGGATGGAGAAAATTAAAAAATGAGGAACCCTAGCTGGGGAGGAAGAGTAAAGCGATATACCAAGTAGCTATGTGCATGCTGTTTACTATAAGAGAAGAGAGCTTGAAAAATAGAGAGAAGTAGTAGTAGAAATATGGAACTATGTATGTATGTATATGATGAAAAGCAAGAAAACGAAAGATTTTGCAGAGAAAAGGAAGAGAGAGAGAAAAGAAGAAAAGAGGGTAAAGAAACAAAGAAGATAAAAGGAAATGTGTGGTGGACTCTTCGAAGCCTTACAAATACATAGCTCCAAAATGGATCGGTTGACTCTCTTTCTCTTTATTTTTGTCTACTCTTTTTCTTTCTTTATAACTCTCTCAAAGTCTGTGAATATACTTACAATTTTTCTTTTCTTTTTTATATCATGAACAAAGACGGTATATTCAGTTTTTTCTTTAAAAAAAAGAAAGAAAGTAAGCAGTCACTATTTTTTTAAAACAACCGAAGACTTTCAATAACTTGTAACAGAAAAATAAATTCAACTATAATAAAAAAATACATATAAATTATAACGTAAAAATAGAATTTTTCTCTGAAATTCTTCAATCACGTTGATGGATCAATTGTAGACATTACTTTGATTGTATTTGATAAAACGGTAAGAGACTCAATCCATTTAGTGATCATAGTAAGCCACAAATCAACTTTAATTAATGTCATATGACAAGTCTTTAAACGAATCCAATTTTCTTAATATCATATTCAAACCCTTTTTCACTTTCATAATAGGAGATAAACAATATCTCATAAAGAGAGACAAAAAAACTTTCATTGAGAAAGATAAAAAAAAAACAACAAAGACACAAACAAAAAAACTAAATCCAACAGATCTAGTGACCTGTATTTTATTCAATAAAACTAAACTAATATAGAAATAAATGTCCACCATCGTAGGAAAAATAAAAGAAAAGAGAGAAGATAAAAAGAAAATCGGATTCACATAAGTAAATAGTCACTGTAGTAGTAGTAAAAAAACAATTTACTTTTTACATAACATTTGGAAATTACTACTACTGGTGTATCTATTTTTCTTCTCTTTAACTAATTACTCGTAGTTCATTATTTCAGGCCTTGGCCTCAATAGTAAAAGCCCCTTTGATGTACTCTCTGGAATTTTTCTTACTGGTGCATTTTTATTTTATGAACAGGTATCCGGTCTCCGTTTTACGGTTGATCCGATTAATCCTGATCGGCAGTAATTATGAGTGCCTCCCCATGGAAGCTAGAGGAAGCAAGTGTCGATCCTACGGATCGAACTCGCGACCTCTCATAGCCCGAAAGCTGAAGACTCAGTGGCTTTGCCAGTTGAGCTACATCCCATGGGTTCTTACCGGTGCATTATTCAATGGTTAGATAAATTAATTTTCAATTTTCAAATGTTAAAGTGTGGAAAATATAACACTCATCTAATTATTGGATGCAATACTCCGAATGTATTCTCATACTACTAATAAATTAATAATCTAACTAAATCTTGATGAAGACTAATAGGATAGTATATATCATTTACAAACCAATAGGTCTCATTTAGTAAACCAACAAAAAAATAATTTAAAACTAATATCCACCTAAATAAATTTGAACTATAACATAGTGAAGCATTATGGAATGATCCTTGATCCATCATACAATTTTTAAACTTATTGTTTGTAGGTATTACTGAAACTCAAAATGGAGTGTTTTAAAATGAGATTTTTATATAATGAAAGTACAAAGGGTTGTTTTCTTAAAAGACAAGTAAAAAAAATCGGAGTAGTATTTTATTCTCATTTATGAGATTTTTATACTAAATTTGATGTTGTTTTCTTATTTTCCAAAATTGCTGAATTCTACTGTTAAATGATGAGTTTTAAAAAAAACAAAGTAAGAAACTACAAGCTTTAATTAAACAGCAATATAAAATTTCATCTAAAATATGAACCTTGCCGTTGATGTGTTTAAGATTATTTACACATATCCCTACGTTCAACTATACAGTTTTAATTACACTTATTATTTTAATAAAATATTTTCATCAAAACTTTATTAATAAGTAAAAAATATATTATGGTTGCTAATTCTGATAGAATAGATATAATTATTTTACGTGTTGTCAATAAATATTATAAAATATATTGTTTTGAACATTCAAGATAAGAAAATATTATTATGAGATGAAAGAAATAAAGTACATCTTTTTTTTGGTACGAGGTTTATCGAATTTCATTATCTCAACAATACAAAATAATCATTTTTTATAGATCAACATTGATGTAAGAAATAATAATAATGATAATAATACAGTGCAAAATGTACAGACCCAGCCATTCCACTATTATTGAGAGTATAAAAATATTTTTATTCTATTATTATGTACATATTAACTTTTAAAATTAAGAAACATTAAAACCATATTTAGTGGAACTCGTTATAAACTTAAAAAGAAAGAGGAGCAGTGAAAAAATTAGTCTAACAAAACACGTGAATTTCATTACTTTTCACATATTTTTAACATTCCATTCATTCAAAATTAATAGAATATTATTTATACCCCACTTTTCACAGTTTTATGAGCTACCAATTTGAATATTTTTCTACTTTCAATAATAGTTGAATAATTTATCTGTACATTCTGCTATGAATTAAACGTGGCTAGCTAGTAGCTAGTAGCTGCTGGAGTAATTTAAGCGCTTATTTTTACAGGATCGTAAATTAAGTTCTCCAGATGTTAAAAAAAAATTAAGTTTTCCAGATTGAGTTGGCTTTTTTAGCCCTGAAGTTTATGCTATTTTACGGGATTGCCCCAGGACGGTGGTAGATATTTCATAGGTAATGATGGCAGATGATTAACAAATCTGCTTGGAGCATGAGTAAGAAAATGATGAATGATACGTGGTGGGAAGGTGATTCTCATAGTAAAGTGATTTTATTTTCTTTCATTATTTTTTTCAAAAGGGAAATTGTCATATCTAGTAAGCATCTAATTAAGTGATTCCATCGTTTTTTTTATCGAATAATAGGCAGTTTATGTTTAGTAGTAGCTACTGAAATAAATAGATTTGGATCTCCT
>CANYLF010474158.1:0-12914 GCA_948193215.1 Bocquillonia castaneifolia | reverse complement strand
TTTCCTCAAGGGAAGGTGTTTCCATTGTCTTGTGTTCAAAAATCCTGTGGCTCTAGGATCTCTGCTCTGATACCATGATGAGAAGATATATGTTACAGAGCAGAAGGAAATATTATTTGATATCTCAAAACATACAACAGTAAAGGTCTATATATATCCTGTATAAGGAACTAAATCTGGAAATAATCTAATCACACTAATCTCTGCTATAATCTTGGATATAATTTACAATCAAATCAAAAACTAACTTGGTAACAGAGAATATTTTGATTCCTATAATGGCTCTACACCAACCCTCGTCAACACACATTAGGTCCATCTGTTAATGAATCGTCCAATGTGCTGTTAACAAAGGATCTAATGTGAACTAAAATAAAAGTGCAGGGACTCAATCTGAACAAATAAAAGTATAAGGACCTAATCCATAAAAATAAAAGTATAGTGACATAAATATACATTTTGCCATATTTGTACACAAAAATTAATGTCAATAAAAATAAAAATAAAGGGATATAATCTTAATATATTATTTATATAACATTATAAAAAATGATAAATTATTTGTAGAAGGGTCCAATATTAGTAAAAATTAAATTGTAGAACTTAAACATGCATTATGCTCAATTTTAAAAATAAATAATTTAATGTGAGTCATGTTTAAAAATGGAAGACTTTTAGTTCAAACTTATCAACATTTCTTCAACTTTATATTATATTTTATACATATTCAAATTCTAAATATATAAATAACTTTTAATAATAAATAAAATGATATATTTTAATTTAATCTCACTTTCTTAATTTTTTTATTATTATATTTTTGTATTCAATTTATTTATTATTATTGTAATGAATTGTTAATTCATATAAATACATTTATACCATTTTATTATGATGATGATAATATCTTTTATATGTTAGAAAGTGGTCTTTAATTTTGATTATTTTAGGCATCCATTAATTAGTTATATTTTATAACAATTCCATGTCATAAAGAAACATAATTTCATATTTTTTTTAGTACATAAAGAAATACAATTTTTGATATTATATCCTTACAGTTTTTTTCTTAACATTTAATCATTTTGTATTGCTCTATTAAGATTCAATAACGGAAAAGGTTAATTTCAATAAAAAAAAATCCAAGATCAAATTCTTAGAAATAAAGTGGAGGAACACCGTATCAACACAAAGAAAGTAAAAGAATATGAGAATGGATACTTATAAGAAAAAAAATCCAAGAATGGAGGATTTTAGTTATAGTTAAAAGAATATTGATTTTCATGAAATTTACAAAAAGTAAGAGAATGGAGGATTTGAGTAATAGTTGAAAGGAAAATTAGGGAAAAATGCATCATATACTTTTTTTTTTGAATTAGGACCCTCTACTTTTGTTTGTTTAGATTGAGTCCCTGTACTTTTATTTTAGTTCACATTGGGTCCTCTGTTAACAGCACATTGGACGTGCCGTTAACTGAGGGACCCAATGAGAACTAAAATAAAAGTACAGGGACTCAATCTGAACAAATAAAAGTACATAGACCTAAATATGCGTTTTACGATTTTAATATCTCGGATTTGAGCAATCTTGGGCCAATCGGGAGCCAAGTGGTCCTTGAATCTTTCTGCTAACAGGGGACTGGAGCTGATATGAAGATATTTTATGCCAGCGAGGCTGTACATCCAATCCGGTAAAGACGACAAATTATGACAATCAGAGACGATGAGGTTATGAAGACAAGACTCTGCGGCTCATTTGGGAGAGACACTAAGTCTGGAGAATAATGGAGGAAGAGAGTATGAAGAGAAGATACTGAAGGCCCTTTGGGAGAGGCACCAAGTTTGGAAGGTCCCTAAATTCAAGAAAAGTGAGGCTTGTAAGGCGTTTCCGTTCTATTTTTTCTTCGTTAATATTTCCCCAAGTTGTAAGACTTTCCAACTGAGAAGGAACAGGGACAAGTGAATAGAGAAAACAAGCAGAAGAGAGGGATATCAAAGTCTTACTGTCAGACGCGAATGTTTTGAGAGATGGTGAGAGTGGCACTGAAGTCAAGTTCGGGCAGGATTTGATAACCAAATAAGAAAGACAAGGGAATTGAAACAACTCCGGCTTTTCAACATTCCACCCCTTTAGATTAGGACATTCTTGCAAATAAACCCAGTCAAGAAATGGAAAGAATGAAGCTGAATTTACACCCCTTTCTATATATTCTAGATTGGTCAATCTGTCATATCCACAATTTCTTAAGAGAAAGGAGCTGTTCAAAAGGTGGGAGACGCTTGATGTTTGCACAATTGAAGAAGCCAATGTCTACCAAATTTGTGAGAGATGAAACCCAGCTTGGTGTCTTCACTCCCATGTACCATTTCACATGTAAACCCTTCAAATATTGGTGATGTTCTAATGCTTCCAATGCCACTTCATCATTTTTTTATTTCACTTGAAGTTGCCATTTTATCACCTGGATAATTCCAATCTAATAGCAATCGTTGAAGATGACGCTTCTCCTTCAAATTGACTGCCTTACACTCCGATGCAGGATCTCTAACTTTACTCAAGTTCACAATTTCAAGCTTCCCTCTCAGCCGGTTCATTCCATGTAGCTCATCTAGTCCACCAGCACTGAGCTTGGAGACCGAATCATCATTGGCTATTACAAATCTTGATAATTTCTCTAGGCGAGTCAGTTGTCCAATCCCTCGCGGCATATGAGTCAACCCATAACAATACTCGTTGTCAAGATGTGTAAGATTGATCAGATTTTTTATATCTTGTGGAAGTTGCTTAAGATTTCTGCAGCACCACAATTTTAGCACTTGCAAGTTGTATAATTTGGTGATTGAATCAGGAAGAGTCTTTAGATCTTCATTCCTAGAGAGATCCAGGAACCTTAAATGCTTCAGTTTACCGATGGACAGTGGCAAAGTTTTGAGCTGGGAGCAACGTTGATCTAACATCCTTAAACGCGTCAAACTCGAAATTATTTCATGCCATTGCTTTTCTTTCATTTGAGGCTGGTTTCTGGATAATTGAAATAATGTCCGAGCCTTGCTTGCCTTAAACAAGGAAGATGAGAACTGCCATCCTGAGCAGGAATCACAATTAAAGGACAAATGCCTGGATCTTGCAGTGACACTAACTCTTTCATTTTCTAGTATAACACACTCCTCTCCAGCAACTTGCATGGCTAGATCATGCATCAAATCATGCATTTTACAGTATGTTATATTGCCAAATTCATCCTTTTCAATTTCTTGAAAACATGATCTCCAAAGAAGATGAACAAAATATCCATTACCAATGTCTTGGAGACATTGGTTTGGATTGACACAACACACCTGTGCCATCCAAATATGTAGTAACATCTCTACACATCAAGCAGAACAGCTTTAATCATCGAAACTGTTCGCTTGAGTTTCGCAAAATCATCTTTAACACCCCACCACAGCCCGATCTCCTGGAGGGCACGAGAACCCAATTTGGTAATGATTCCCTCCGCAATGTTAAAGAGAACTGCTTCTGCCATTCAGGCCAATCAAGAAAGCAATCAGAAAAGAAATCAATGCTGGTTAAAGTGTTTCTCAAAATTTGAAGAAAAGGATTATTATTCTAGCTCTTGAAAGTATATATGTTGTATTAAGAGAAAAATTAATGTTTTGTGTCACTAAAAAGTAGAAACAAATAGAATGTGAACCAAAACACTAACTGCCGGATGTAAGTATCATAACAATTTGCATTATAAAAAAAATAATAGAGCTTGAATATGTGCGGTAGGTAAGTTTGTATACAAGTTATTAGGTGGGGGAATCAATGTGAAAAGGATGAAAAATTGGAATATTTAAAATGAGATGAGGTGACACAAGAGAAAACCAAATGAATAAACAATTGTGAATTAATGTACAAGAAAGACAACAACACTTGTATCCATTAGGCTAACCATGGAAACTACCTGGAAATTAAGAGGCTTTCAATAACAACAACCACTCTTCTCTATTAAATATTTTAATGGCTATTAGACCCACTGACGCCTTTAATATAATTAAACAGCTCGATCGTAAATTACAACAAACCAGATTTAAGATTAATGATCAACATTGGAATTCAATTCTTTAAGTTGCAATTTAATGAGAAAGAAAATAGTGAAAGTACATCAAATAACAGTATTGAATGTTTTATGAATCTTTGATAAACTCTGAATTGAAGCCAAATAAACTCTGAATTAAATGGCATTCGTAATTTAGTACTGATTGATTAGATTTTAGTGTAACTTGAAACAAACAAAGCCGGTAACTACTGGAAAACAACTAATCATTGGGATTTTATGGTGATGATTCTTATTAGGGATGAAAATGAGCACCCACTCAGGCATGTCATTTTTTGTGCTCGGCTTCATTATCAGGATTCCTATATGTGCTAGTAACGAAGATCAATTTAATTTGGCAAAGGGTTTAAAAGAACAAAAACTGCCAAAATTTCAAGGACAGTATGTTTAAATCCGTAAACGTGTTTTGTTGGAGAGTTCTCATTGATTTGTGTTTGGGAAAATATTAAGTAAAACCTTCATAATCCCCCTATTTACAACCAAATTGGCCCGCTGAATGTTGGTACATATACAAAATGCCTTTTGCTCAAGGTAAGATCACTGGTTTTCTATGAGAGGATAAGGGGCGTTAAGAGACTGAAAATCTAGGTATCAATTCCCTTACGAGGACTTGGGATACCCTTGAGGCAATTACCTATCCCAAATAAATTAGTTTAATGATTTATTTGGTTCAATTCTCATAAAAAAAATATAATTCGTTTGTAAATGAATTTCACCTAGATTTCATTTGCAAATGAATTCTTTTATGTTTTTGATGTGAAAAACAAAAAGTATTGAACCCAAAAATATTTTTATCACAATACAATGTTTATCTCTTAGTATTTGATGTTCATTTGCGAAGTACATCAAATTTGAAGAAATTTGATTTAGTTATAACTGATTCCATAAAAATTTAAATTTCAAATGAATTTTAATTTAAACCAAATAAAAAAAATTGAAATTAATGAAGTGCATAAAACTTGTGGAATTCATTTATATCAAATACACTCTAAAACTTCAAAATCCGAGGATATTAAATTGCAGACTTGCGTTTGGTTGGTAGATGACATTATACCACGCAACTCATTTACTCCATTTATCTCAAAAAAATAGGTTTGTTTCCACTTTTGCTTGTCCCATAATATAAGCTTGTTTCTCTTTCCAATGCATCATTTATTACTTTTTTTTCAATTACGTCTCTTTTATTTTACTTATTTATCTATAAATGCATATTAAATAACAACAATATTCAATACTTATGGAGGATACTAAAGTAAATTTACCATACATTAACTAACAAAGCTACACTTTTTTAAATTGTGTGAAAATAAAAATAAACCTATTATTTTGGAACGGATAGAGTATAATACTAGTATTTAGTTGATGCTTTATGTTAATTGCCAATATTTTATAAAATTGCTAAAATAGATAGGTTTTAAATTCATACTATTTATTTTAAAAGTATAAATGTTATAAAAAGAATTAAATCATCAAACAAATACAATATTAATCATAAAAATAAAATATATATTTTTTATTAATAAATAAATATAATATTTAAATAAAAGTTAATTTTATTTTTAATCTTATAAAATTATAATTAATAATAAATATATTGCATGTTAAATTATTAAAAATTAACTAAATAATCAACATGTATGGGTCTATTAAAAATTAAAATTATAAAATTAAAATTTTTAAATAAATTCATAATAATTAAATGACTCTTGTTTAAATATTATAATTTATGAAATTTAACTACATAAGAATATTAATTTTGTCAAAAAAAAATTACCAGAGACACATCTAAAAAAAACTCTAAATTGGAGGATATTCGATGTGCATCATATTTGGATTAAAGAAGTTATTTGTTAAGTTATTTTGTTGCATTTTTTAGTATATTTGGGTGAAAAACTCTGTCTACTAGTAGATTTGCCAAACCAAATACTCACGTAAAAGAAGTGTATATTTTTTGCACAATAAATGAGATCTACAATGGGGAAAAAGTAATTACATGAATCTTTAAAAAAAATACCCATATAAAGCAATTAATACAAATGAGCTGAAATTTACAACTAATTAATTAAAGTTGCAATTACCAATTGATGATAACTAATTAAGTACTTAATTAGAGGTATTATAGACATTTTATAAAATAACTACTTGAAAATAGAAAGTAAATTACAATTTTGAAACATATAAAATAGTAAAATGGACTAGACTTGAGGGATAGAGTGAATATTAAAATTACTATATTATCGTGGATTTTAATAAATATACCTCCTAAAATCTTAATTCAGTATTTGCGACCAATAATAATTTTCCGGCGTAAAATATTTACGACATGATATTTCACGTAAGCCGTCGCAAAATGAAATTTACGTGATAGAAATGTTGATTTTCTTGTAGTGCAAGTCATATAAAGGTTGTATGACATCTGCAAATATCATCTATATATATAATAATAATAATAATGTGAAAGAAAAGGCTTCTTAAATCATCAATGTATTTTTCTTATTTTGTGAATTTTTTTATATTTTAAGTATTTTATTTTTATTTATTTGTGTTATGATTGGTTCAAACTAATTTATATGCACATTTTAATTAAAAATATTTTATATAAATAATAAATAAATATAACTATATACATTGAACAATTAATTAATATAAATGTAATTACATTGAAAATGGTGTCAAGTAAATAATTTCATATTTATTAAACTATTATGAACTTAATTAAATGACTTTATTAAAAATTATGTAAATAATTAATAGAATATCATTAAATATACTTAATATAAAAATATTCATTAAATATATTTCATATAAAAATTTTAATTGTAAACTATTTTAAAAATGTGTTAATTGAAAATTTAATTATATGACCGAGTAAAAATTAATATATTATTTTAAAATTATTTTTCTATAAATAATAATAAAAAATTATAAATACATACTAAACACATTTTCTTTTATACTTTTTATAATGTAAATTTAATTTATTGAAAGTTTAATTTAAATATTAATTGATGAAAAGAATTAAATTTATATATTTATATTCAAGGGCAGATCAAATTGAATAAAATTAAGTTAAAAAATAGTAAAATATATAAAATTTATATTTTATTTATAATGAAGGTGAGGTCGGGTTGAGTAAAAATTAAACTTTTCAGAATTATCAATTAATTTCATAAGTTTTTATTTAAAAATCAATATATATATAATAAGAAATTTTTAAAATGAAATAAAATTTAGGAACATCGCTTGGAAATTTACCTAGTTTATAATAATGACAATACCATATATAATAAAAATAAATAGGCACGACTCCAAACATACAATGTCAATTTTTTCATATAATTTTTTTAATGTGAATTCAATATATTTTCTAATAGTTAATGGAGGTTCTGTTATAATATAATAATGACAAATATTTAATTGACATATTATATTGAAAAGAACTTGCACAAAAAAAGATAATAGAAAACTCTCATAAAAGAGAAAACAATTGAATGCCCCATAGGACAGAAAAAAAAATTAAAATCAGTGGATAGAAAATCCACTTTATTCAGAAAAAAAAAATTAGAGAAACCAATGAGTTTTTTTTTTTCTGTTTTAATTTAACCACACAAGTTCAGATTGAAATAAAATTGAGATAAAATTGCAATAAAAAAAATTCGCATAAAACTAACATAATTAAACAGTTTACATAAAATAGAAAAAGTTTAAAAACATTCTAATTTTTTTGGTTTCAAATTTCCCAATAGGACAAGCAAAAGAGCTGAAAAGATCACATGCACCCTAATTAACTAACTAGTGGAGTAAACAAGATAAGTAAGAAAATCAGGGCTAAATCCATTGAAACTGGTGGCACCAACAGTTGAATAAGCACCCATTTTAGGAAACAAAAGCCAATCACTGATCTCCAGTTCCGGTAACTGATCACCGTCCAAAATTTTATCAAACGCATCACATGTAGGTCCGAACAAGGTGGAGCTATGCCTGGCCGCCCCATGGCAAATGGGGTTCGTCGGATTCGAAAACAATGCAAGAGGCAAACATGGAGGAGGTGGATTACCAAAAGGAACAGATAAAAAAGACCCATAAACACCATCATTTAACCAGTACTCTCTTTTCTCTTCCCTAATCCGCTTACCGATTATATTTGTTGCCAGTGTGCAAACTGTCTGAGCAAAGTACCGGCCCGGTTCAGATATGATGGTTAATCCTGGATTATCAGAAAAATGATATTGCAATGATGATTTTATTATTGTAGCTGCTTCATCAAAATATGAACCTGAAGTAAAACCTCCACCAATATTAAGCATTGTCATTGGTGGCATGCCGAGACTTAATGCAGTGTCGAATGCAGCTTTAGCTGAAGCAATGGCTGTGCTATATGCTTGAGGATTCGTCGATTCGCATCCGATATGAAACGAAACACCACTGACGGTTAGTCCTGAAGATTGAGCAGCTTTGAGAAGAGGCTCAACTTCTTGTGGAAGTGCGCCGAACTTGGAACCTAATGGTGCCCAAGTTGGCGCACTTTCATGATCTGGACCTTTGAGACGGAGCAGCAAAGCACATTTTGGATGCACTCTAGAGATCTTATCGATTTCGTATTTTGAATCGAATGTTGTTATATTGACACCAACTTTAGCTGCATATCTGAGGTGGGTTTCGGCTTTGCAAGGATTTGCATAGATGATTCGATCAGGTGAAACACCAAGAGATAAAACAGACTGAATCTCAGCTTTACTTGCACAGTCAAAGTTGCAACCGAGTGAAGCCAATGCACCAAGCAGTGAAGGCTGTGGGTTGCATTTCACTGCATAGAAAGGTTTAACCATAGGAAGTTGTTCGAACCAGTTGTGCACCAGAGCAGGAAGTGCTCCAAAATCTAATACATAGAATGGTTCTGCAGTCAAATGTGAATTGAGAATGATAGATTGCACAAAATCAATCAAGCTTTCTTTGCCATTGGAGAGTGTTTTCACTATCTTTCCTTCAACTCCGGCAGCCTTCAGAATTACCTCCATTCTTTTAGTCTCTATGTTGTCAGAGAGATGATGATTAAGAATAGAATTGCTTTAGCTGGCTTGTGATTGGCAATTGAAAGTAATTCTTAATTGCTCTACATAGAAACTAGTGTCTCCTTTTCAGAAAATAGTCACTGGGGCGGAGCCACATGTGAATAATTATTCGTGATAGAAACTACTCACTACCATGATAGAAACTAGTCATTCAAGTGGGAACCACTTTATGATAAAGATAGAACTGCTCACTCACTCCAGCTTTCTTCTTTTTTTTTTTTTTTTTTTTTCATTGCATATAATTTTAGGGTAAATTATGATTAGCTGAGGTATATCCTAATTTGTCTTCGAATTTTATATATTATACATTTACTTTTCTGTGTTTTATTTTTATTATACTAATTACCTCATTTAATACAATTTTAATCATTTTTATTATTTTATATTAAACAAAAAGTAATAACTCATGATTAATAATAAAATATGATACTATAATGTTAAAAAAGTTCAAATTGATGTTTAAATTTATTTATATAAATACTTATAAACTCTAATGATAAATACATTTATTAGCATTTTTTATTTATAATAAAATACATTTGGACTAATTTGAATTTCTTTAGTAATATAGTATCATATTTTATTGTTAACTATGAATTATTACTTTTAATTTAATATAAAATAAAAAAAATGGCTAAAATTGTATAAAATGGGGTAATTAGTGTAATAAAAATAAATACAAGGGGTAAATGTATAAGAGATAAAACTCGGGGACAAATCAGTGTAATAGGGTATACCTCAGAGGGGTAATCTTAATTTACCCATATTTTATATCACCTATTATTGTCGAGGGTTAAATATAATCACTTTAAAGATTTATCACTGATAATGATTTGACCGTGTGTTTTTTTTTTACTCAATTAAAAACTTTTAAGGTTTATTCTTTCCAATGATTTACCTTCTCGTTATTTTCACCGTTAGTCAACATGTTAAAGGTTTCGATTGTAAGAAATAGTTTAATTTAGTTCCTTAACTTAATTTTACTTAATAAATTCTCATAAAATCACTTTTAATTCATAAAAATTAATATATTATATATATATAATTATTTTTTAATTAACATTATTAAATAAATTTATTACATATTTAAAAAATCTTATAAATTTATTTAAATTATAGTATAAATGCTAAAATCATTAAAATACGTTATAAATTATAAAAAATACATATTAAATTATTAACATTATATGATAATTAGTCTAAAAAATTATCAAAAGTTACTTAATAATATAAAATTACATCTAAAATATTTGATATGATTATTAATAAATTTCTAAGAAATTACTATACTTTTTTAAAAATCATTAACAAATTATTAAAATTATTTAATTGTTAAAAAAATCATAAGAAATTTATACAATATGATAAGTTTTTAATCATATTAAAGATATTAAACAAATTAAAATTTATAAAATTTCAGTTATCAAATTATTTTTACTTAATAAAAACCAATAAATTTAGTATCTTAAAAAAACAAATTGATAACTAATATTGTATAAAATTTAATTTATTTAGCATCTTTAATATGCTAAAAAAATTATTATGTTGTATAAACGTTCTATAATTTTTTTAAGAGTTTTAGATAATTTCAATAATTTGTTCATGCTTTTTTATGAAATAATTGTAATTTTTAAAATTTTTTAATAATCATGTAAAATATTTTGAATATAATTGTGATTTTTGATAATTTATTAGGATAATTATATAATAATATCAATAATTATATATATATATATATATATTTCATAATTATATACATATATATATTAATGATTGTTGAAAGTTATTACAATGTGCATTATTATTATTATTTTTTTTTTGATAAGAGGAGAGGATTTTATTAAGAGAAGAACACAAGGAATGGCCTTAAAAATTATAGAGATAAGAAAATCTCGAGGTATCTAATAACATCATCTGCCGAGAAAGAGTAAGAAGGGAATCTGCAAATTACAAGATACATAGAAGAGTAAATTCCTTTATATAATAAATCCGATAAATCATAAATTCCCTGAAAACTTAGACGGTTTCTACGGTTCCAAATTTCCCAATCCAAAAAGATCCAAAGAGTCGAACAAAATATTCTTTAAAGCTTCCCTTTAAAGATGAAAGACCATTGGTAGAAGAAATCTTTGCAGTTAGATGGCACTGTAAACGAGATTCCAATCCATTTAAATAGAGCTAACCAAACTTCCATGGACTTAGAGCAGTGAATAAGTAAATGGTCCTGTGTCTCTATATGAAAATAAAAAGAACAACAAACCAAGTCCCATGATAGGACATTTTTGCTGGCCAGGAAGTGACGAGATGATAGCCTATCATGTAAAATTGTCCATACGAAAAATTTATGCTTTGGTAATGCAACAGAATTCCAGCATAATTTAAAAGAAAAATCCCTTAAGGATTAAGAGAATTGAGCTTGGTATCCTTTGACAAAAGTGCAGACTGAGTAACAACCTGTTGAATGGAAGTTCCAAATTTGAACATCACGCTGATCTGGAATTAAGGTGACTAGAGAAAGCTGATGAAGAAGGTCAGTGAGATTAGTCAGTTCTCAACCCCAAAGATGACGGAACCAAGTTGGGCGACCAGGTCTATCTGAAAAATTGGTAGCAGCTTGCATGAAAGATGACACTGTTATATCATCATTAAAGGAGAGGGAGAATAGAGAGTGGTACTTAAAAGCTAAAGTTTCATCATTCAACCATCTATCTTTCCAAAAAGGAACTGAAGTGTCGTTACCAACATTAAAAGAAGTGTTCTCAAAGTAGAAAATATAGAATGGTTTACAGCTCTTTCGAATGCCTTTCCAAGAAGGTGAAAGGTAACAAGGCAAGCTTTTGTCAAGCAAAGAAGCAAGCAAAGAGGCAGCCGAAGAGTAGCCTGAAATATTCTGGATGATACGAAACCAAAGAGAAGAGTTGTCAGCTCTTTGATACTTCCATAACCACTTAAAAAGGAGAGCAGTATTTCTGATTTCTAGTGGACAAGAGCCAAGACCGCCATCAGTAAAAGGAGTACAAATAGATTCCCAAGAGATTCTGTGAAACGACCCAAACTTAAAACAATATAATTATTTATTTATTTATCTATTTTTTTGTATAGCTTGAAATGGACAGTTTTACCAAAAATCACAGTTTTTACCGAAAATCACAGTTTTACCGAAAATCACAGTTTTAAAACAGAATACAGCAGACTAAAATAGAATACATCAGACTAAAATAGAATACAGCAGACTAAAACAAAATATAGCAGACTAAAACAGAATACAGCAGACTCCCCTAACCTCAAAATCAGTATATATATACATCCACTTCTCAACTTTAAAACACATTACAGTTTACTTAAGGAACATCAAAATCTTATCAAGCATATAATTGACCTCAAACCTCTTTATATAAACTTCTCAAATATATACATATATGTATAAAAGCATATCATAAACGTTCATTACATCCCAACCAAAATGCATACAAACTCATGGTCCTCTACCCAACCTGATTCTCTATTGCAATGCACGTGAGCTCTACTATCAACAGATTATCGATAACCTGAAAAATAATGCCAAGGGGGTGAGCTAGCAACTCAATAAGCATTTAACTAAATCAACCTTGAATACACCAAATTGAAATTTCCAAACACATATACCACATAATAACTAAACACACCAAACCGAAATCAACATTCAATCACACTCAAACATTCAACCAAGGTAACAATCCATCAAAATCACATCTCAATT
>CANYLF010473816.1:0-20569 GCA_948193215.1 Bocquillonia castaneifolia | reverse complement strand
ACACCCTTTCTACTCATAATCACCAATGAATCAACCTCCGTTAACAAAATTAAACATACTAATGATTCCAATACTTATTGAAATGATTAATCATACTTAGATGCAAAATAAATTGATAATTAATTAGGGACGTGACATTCTTAGTTTATTACTGTTTTGTTGATCCGTCAGAGAACCGGAGACGATGAAGTTGCATTCCATCTTCTCTCCTTTTCCTCCTATTGAAGGATTTCTTTGCTTAGTGTTGAAGTAGTCTGTTGTGCAAGTGGTAACAGGTGCCTTCCCCCTTGCAAGGTGTTGATGCGTGGCTTTTATAGAGCAAGGCAGTAGGAGCACGTAAGCCTACTGCCATATTGTCAAATAACCGCTCTGTAGCAAATATTCATGATTACACCTACAAGCCTAGGTTGAAGATCCGGCCGAATGTTTATTGAAGGTCCGGTTGGACCTTTGGTTGGTGGTTTTGGGCTATTTGGGCTTTCTGGACTTGGTCTTGGCAACCTTACAGATGATGTTTCGACCGAATCATTGATGATCCGACTGGATCTTTAGTGTTAGTGGGGTTAGCCTTTTAATTGTCTGACTCCCCGAAACAAATGACCTGAACATAGTCCTTAACTTAGTCCCACGAATCTAGAATCCCAAAATTCAATGTCTATGGTTTGCCTCCGCTTTACTAGTGTTAGTAATAGTGCCCTAGGCCTATTGTATGGACATGGTATTTTGACTATTAACAAAGATAGAATTTGTTATTATCATAATTTGCCTTTTTATTATATAATAATGTCCTTGAATAATATTATTAATTATTGTTATTGGAATAACAACGAATTAAGATTAGAATGAATTTTGATTGATATTCATGAGATGAATATGAGTATGAAATACAAATCAAATTCATATGTATTTGTTGAGAACAAATATTGGACTGACTCACATTGAGATTACTACATGGATCGAAGTCATAAGTTAATCTCTAATAGTTGTTACATTAAATCCTTAGACCTAAAATTATTATGGTTCTAAAAATGAGGATTATTATGTTTTGACATAATCAAACATTGTCCTTAACCGGATGATTAGAAAGATTATGATTGAACATAATAAGAATCATGTAGTGAGATATAAGTAATTAAGATGGAATTTGTCCCTTTTATTATGAGAGAGATATCTCTGGGCCCCTCGACAATTGAGACTGAGAAATGCATGGCCATGCTCAAATGAATTGATAGAGATCAATATCATTTGTTTAGTTAGTCTAATTGGGTTTCAAGAAATTAAAGATTGAACGATATAAGGTTGACTTGATCCATGCCTTATATTCAATCAAGATATCGTGAGACAAAAGGATTATGTCATGGGCTATATTAAGGTTGTTTCAGATCATGAGCTTTTCATTTAACTTGGGTAGTCATAATGTCTTGCTAGAGGCCACTTATGACTTGTGGGCCCAAAATGTGATTTAGGCATGCTGCCAACGTTAATTGAACCTATAGGGTCTCACACTAAGAATGAACTAGAATGGTTATGGTTATTATTGTCTAGATTCGATTTATCTTTTGGGCAATAATTTACCAGGCAAAAGAATTACTCTCTGTAGTAATTTAAAATAATAAGATTATTTTAAATTACAAACAAAAATCAATCAAGTGTAGGATTTTATAAGGATTTGGTTAAAATATAAATTCCTTATTTGATAAGGACTAGAATTTAAATTATTATTTTTAAAAGGGGTTTTAAATAAATAATAATTGAAAATTCATTTTAACCTAACCCTACAATCTATATATACATCCTATACTTCGTTTAAAAATGATTAGCACTTATTAAAAGTTAGCCTCCACCTAAAAAGAAAAATAAGAGAGTAAGAACACAAAATCATTTTTGAGAAAAATGAAATTGAACTAGCATTCAATTCAGTCGTTTCTTATTCGTTTGTGCTTGGATACTTGTAGAGGGTGGTCATCTTTTCATAAAGGCAGCACCTTAAGGATCCGAAGAAGGTTTTAGAATCGATTAACAAAGGTAAATTCATTTATTTCTTTCTTCGGCTTGTTTGAAACACATGTGATCCTTAGTGGGTTAAGAGATAAAATTTTAATTTTTTGCTACGTTCTTGATTCAATCGGATTGGATCTTTTGCCCGTAACCCAATAGTGGTATCAGAGCCACTTGCGTTTTCATTCAAATCGATTTTGTCATGTTTGATTATATGTATGTGATTTATATGAATTTTACATGTCTTGCATTTTCATTCAAATCAATTATGCCATGTTTGATTATATGTATGTGATATATGTGATTTTTCATGTCTTGCCGTTTTCATTCAAATCGATTCTGCCATGTTTAATCATATGTATGTGATATGTATGATTTTGGCATGTCTTACTTTTTTGATTATATGAGATATAATAGCATAACATGAACAAGTTGTTTAATTCAATTTCTTAAGGTTTTTATTGACTATATCTATTTTTCATAAGGATTCATTAATTTGATTAATAATCCTAATTGGTTTTTACAATTAAAGTGTTTAATGTAATGGCAACAAAGTTGAAATTTTGATGGTCAAAATTAGGAGCCAAAAATATTGACATATAAATTGTTGAATGAAATTTCAAATTCGGTTTGAATTTGGTTAGGTAAAAAATCTTGGCTTGATGAATTCAATTCGGTTTAGGATTGATGAATTCAATTTCGGTTGGTAAAAAATGTTGGCTTGATGTATTCAATTCAGTTTTGGCTTGATGAATTCAATTTGGTTTGGTCAATTATGTTGGCTTGATGAATTCAATTCGGTTTTGTCAATTATTTTGGATTGATAAGATCAATTCGGCTTGGTCAAAATTTTTGGATTGACAAGATCAATAATTTAAGCTTGAATTCATACTTCTAAAAGATTTCGGTTTGATAACAAAGATTATTGATGAGATCAATAATTTCGACTTAAGAATTCAAAATTTTCCTATAAAACTCTGCGTAGCGCCTTATAAATTTAATTGGTTAAAAACAGCACACTTATAATAACATGTTTTTATTATGCATATGCTATTAGATAACAAGATATGATATGCATGATGTGTTGCTATTTACATGGTGTATAGTATGGCTTTTAGACCAATGTGATTGGTAGGTTATTTTATAATGGTTTGTAATTATAATATACAGCCTGCGTATCATTTTATTTTACTACTAGTAGTAGAATTTTGTATAATTTTTGTAATATAAAAAGAAGACAATGCAAGCCGTTTAATCCAACCATGGTGATGGAGGAGCTTGGTAATGGTGGTCCAAGGCAACATCATGAAGATACTTGTTACCTAGGAATGACCATTGATCTTCATATTGGCTTATGAAGATCAACCTAAATTAAGGCCATACTATGACACGTTTATATTATGTTTTTACATATGTATGGGATGCTATGTATGATATTTTTTTATGTATGTGATGATACCCAAACGCATAATATGAACAAATAATATTAAAGATTAAAATCAATCAAGATCCCTTATATAGCAATTTAAGTCCATATGCCATCCACATTTAAACACTTGTTAAGGCTTTGATCACCATAATGTGGGTTCTGCCAAAGTAGAAGTGCATTAGGTTATCTTAGTTAGGCAACATGAGTAATGGTGCTACTCATATGTTTAAAATGTTAGACTTAATTAGGCTATCAAAATGGTTTTGGGCCTAATAGCATAAGATGGGATTTAAACATGTCGGGACATATGATGTCAAAAATCCCATAATAATCTAAGAGTTACATGAGATGTAATTGGTAAGAGTTATCTACCTAAAAAAACTTGATTTTAGGTGTCATGCCAAAGCTGACTTAAAGTTGAGTAAAAATATGGATCTTAGCCCACTAAATTGATATGATTATTTTGAGGGTTGTTAATTTAGTGGGAGCTTATAATTAATCAAAATACTTAATGAACTTTGCATTCTACTGTAGATGGTCAACAACAACAATAATAATAATTCTACTATGTCACTGCAATCAGCCCTTGAGAAGGACAAACTTATTGGGACTAACTTCCTTGACTGATTTTGAAATTTAAGAATTGTTCTAAAAAAAGAAAGGAAGCTTTATGTCTTGGATGAACCTCTTGCTAAACAACCAGCTGAGAATGCTAATAGAGCTGAAAAGAGTGCTTATGAGAAGCATCACAATGACTCTGTTGATGTTGCCTGCCTAATGCTTGACACTATGAGTTTCGAACTCTATAAGGAACTGGAATACATGGAAGCTTGTGATATGATTGTCAATCATAAGGAAACGTTCTAGAAACAGGCAAGGCAAGAAAGGTATGTCACTACCAAGGCATTGCATTCTTGCAAAATGGCTGAGGGTGCTTCAGTTAGTGCTCATGTGCTAAAAATGAAAGGCTATATTGAGCACTTTGATAGGATTGGATTTCCATTAAGCCAAGAATTTGTAATTGATTTGATCCTGAATTCACTGCCTGAAAGTTATGGCCAGTTTGTCATGAACCTTAATATGAATGAAATGGAAAAATCAATTGCTGAGTTGCATGCGATGCTTAAAACTACTGAACATAATATCAAGTCCAAACCTGGCCATATTCTGATGGTTAGAAAGGAAAAAGGGTTTTAAGAAAAAGGGAAAACGAAAGGGCAAGGGAAAAGTTGGGAAGTCCATTGCTCAACCCAAGCCTAAAGCTGAATCTAAGGCTAAAGCCCCTAAAGGAAGATGTTTATTTCTTTCGCAATGAACTTGGCCATATAAATGAGAAACATATTTCAAAACTCTATCAAAATGGATTTTTGAATTAATTTGATTTTGAAGCATATGATGTTTATGAATCTTGTTTATTGGGTAAGATGACAAAAGATCCTTTCACTGGACAAAATAAAAGGCCAATGAATTATTGGCCTTAATACATACAGATGCATCTGGACCATTAAGTTCAACTACCAGAGGAGGTTACAAGTACTTCATTACATTTACTGATGACTTTAGTAGATATGGTTATCTCTACTTGATGAGACATAAATCTGAATCATTTGAAATGTTCAAATCTTTTCAAAATGAATTACAAAATCAACTTGGCAAGACAATTAAAGCCCTTCAATCTGGTCGAGTTGGAGAATATTTGAGCCAAGAATTTGATGATCATCTTAGAAATTATGGAATTATTTCACAATTAACTCCCCGTGGAACACCACAACGTAATGGTATGTCTGAGAGGAGGAATCAAACTTTATTAGATATGGTTTGATCTATGATGAGTTTAACAGATCTTCCATTTACCTTTTGGGGTTATGCACTTGAAACAGCTGCGTTCACACTAAGTAGAGTTCCATCTAAAGTGGTTAAAAAGACACCATATGAGATGTGGACTGGTAAAAAGCCCAGTTTGTCTTGTCTTAAGATTTGAGCTTGTGAAGCTTATGTGAAATGTCAAGTTTCCAATAAGCCATGGCCCAAATCTGACAAATGATTTTTGTGGGGTATCCTAAATAAACTAAGGGATACTACTTTTACAATCCCACTGATAATAAAGTGTTTATTTCTCGAAATGGTGTCTTTCTAAAAAAGGAATTTATTTCTAAAGGAACCAGTGGGAGCAAGGTACAACTCGAAGAAATTTGAGAACCACAAGATAATATTGAACCGCTTGTAGATACTCAAAGTCTACAAATAGTTGTTGACACACCTAGAGTAGCACAAGGTTTGCGTAGATCTAATAGGATATGTCATGAACCCGAGAGGTATGGATTTCTTATTACTGATAATCATGATATTATGTTAGTGGATCAAAATGAACCCACTACCTATCAAGAGGCTATGTCAGACCAGACTCTAAGAAATGGTTAGAGGCCATGAAGTTTGAAATGCAATCCATGTATGATAATCAGGTATGGACCTTGATTGATCCACTTGAAAGTACAAGGACCATTGGGTGTAAATGAGTTTTCAAAAAGAAACCTAACATGGATGGCAACATGCATACTTATAAAGCAAGGCTAGTTGTAAAAGATTTTAAACAAACTCATGGTATAGACTATGATGAAACTATTTCACCTGTAGCCATGCTTAAGACTATTAGAATTCTTATTGCCATTGCTGCATGTTATGACTATTAGATTTCGCAAATGGATGTTAAAACCACATTTCTTAATGGAAATTTACTTGAGGATGTGTACATGACATAGCCTGAAGGTTTTGTACAGCCTGAGAATTCTAGTAAAGTATGCAAGCTTCAAAGATCCATTTATGAATTAAAGTAGGCCTCTCAAAGTTGGAATCTTCATTTTGATGAACCAATCAAAGAGTTTGGATTTATCAAAAATGAAGATGAACCTTGTGTTTACAAGAAAATTAGTGGGAGCGCAATTGTATTTCTGATCTTATATGTTGATGACGTTTTGCACATTGGAAATGACATCCCTACCTTGTAAAATGTCAAGTCTTGGTTAGGGAAGTGTTTCTCAATGAAAGACTTAGGCAAAGCTGCCTATATCCTTGAGATAAAGATCTATAGAGATAGATCTAAAAGGCTAATTGGTCTATGTCAAAGTGCTTACATAGATAAAGTACTAAAGAGGTTCAGTATGCAAGATTCCAAGATAGGATTCTTGCCTATGTCTCATGGCATTACTCTTAGCAAGATTCAGTGTCCTAACACTAATGATGAGCGAGACCGCATGAGCAAGATTCCTTATGCTTTGGCAATAAGATCTATCATGTATGCCATGTTGCGTACTAGACCAGATGTCTCTTATGCTTTAAGTATAACGAGTAGATACTAGTCAGATCCCGGTAAGAGTCACTAGACAGCTGTCAAGAACATACTTAAGTATATGAGAAGATCTAAAGATATGTTCTTAGTATATTGCAGATTATAAGAGGATCTTATTGTAAATGGCTACACAGATGCAAGCTTTCAAACTAATAAAGATGATTTTTGATCGTAGTCGGAATATATGTTTTGTTTGAATGTGGTGCTATCAACCTGAAAACTTCAAAGCAAAGCACAATTGTTGATTCTACAACTAAAGTTGAATACATAGCAGCTTTTGATATAGCTAAACAATCAGTAGTTCATCACTAATCTTGGAGTGATTCTTAGTATCACAAATCATGTTGATGTTTATTGTGATAATAATGGTGCTATTGCATAAGAAAATGAACCTAGATTAGATTAGCGATCCAAACACATTCTTAAGCATTATCATCTCATTCTAGAAATAATTGAGAGAGGTGACGTTAAGAAATGCAAAGTTCCAACAGATGATAACGTTGCTGATCCATTGACTAAGGCTCTGCCACAAGCAAAGCATGATTTTCAAGTTATGCCCATGGGTATTAGACACATTGCTGAATGGGCCTAGTGCAAGTGGGAGATTGTTCGTAATAGTGCCCTAGGCCTATTATATAGACATAGTATTTTGGCTATTAATAAAGTTTCAATTTATTATTATCATAATTTGTATGCTTATTATATAATAATGTCCTTGAATAATAATATTTGTTATTCTAAATGTCCCTAATCGATTATTGTTATGGGAATAACAATGAATTAAGATTAGTATCAAGTTTGATTAATATTCATGAGATGAATATGTGTATGAGATACAAATCAAATTCATATGTATTTGTTGAGAACAAATATTGGACCGACCCGCTTTGAGATTACTACATGGATCAAAGTCATAAGTTAATCTCTAATAGTTGTGTCATTAAATCCTTAGACCTAAAATTACTATGGTTCTCAACATAAGAATTATTATGTTTTGACATAATCAAAGATTGTCTTTAATAGGATGATTATAAAGATAGTGATTGAACATAATAAGAATTATGTAGTGAGATATAAGTAATTAAGATGGAATTTGTCCCTCTTTAATATAAGAGAGAAATCTCTGGGCCCCTCAACAATTGAGACTGAGAAATGCATGGCCGTGCTCAAATGAGTTGATAGAGATCAATATCATTTGTTTAGTTAGTCTAATTGGGTTTCAAGAAATTAAAGATTGAATGATATAAGGTTGACTTATTCCATGCCTTATATTCAATCAAGATATCGTGAGACAAAAGGATTGTGACATCTACTATATTAAGGTTGTCTCGGATCATGAGCTTTTCATTTAACTTGGGTAGTCGTCTTGCTAGATGCTACTTATGACTTGTGAGCCCAAAATGTGATTTAGGCTCACTACCAACGTTAATTGAACCTATACACTAAGAACGAACTAGAACAGTAATGGTTATTATTGTCTAGACTTTATTTATCTTATGGACAATAATTTACCAGGCAAAAGGATTACTCTCTATTGTAATTTAAAATAATAAGATTATTTTAAATTACAAATAAAAATTAATTAATTATAGGATTTTATAAGGATTTGGTTAAAACATAAATTCCTTATTTGATAAGGACTAGAATTTAAATTATTATTATTTAAAAGGAGTTTTAAATAAATAATAATTAAAAATTCATTTTAACCTAACCTTAGCATCTATATATACATCCTATACTTCATTTATAAAAGGTGAGCATTTATTAAAGGTTAGCCTCCACCTAAGAGAAATAAGAGAGTAAGAACACAAAAATCATTTTTGAGAAAAACGAAGTTGAACTAGCATTCAATTCAGTCGTTTCTTGTTCGTTAGTGTGTGGATACTTGCAGAGGGCAGTCATCTTTCACAAAGGCAGCACCTTAAGGATCCGAAGAAGGTTTTGGAATCGATTAACAAAGGTAAATTCATTTATCTCTTCCTTCGGTTTGTTTGAAACGCATGTGATCCCTGGTGGGTTAAAGGATAAAATTTTAATTTTCTACTACATTCTTGATTCAATCGGATTGGATCCTTTGCCTGTAACCCAACATGTATTAGGAGCCTCTCCTGTTTCAGCCTCCTAAAACGGGATATTTTATTAGTTGCATCTTATTTACAAGTATTTAAAGAAATTAAACGCATGGTTCATTTAAATATGTTAAATTAATAACTTACTATAGCGGCAGCATTCTCAGCATAAGATCTGTTCCCCCCTATGTATCGTAAAGGTCTTCTACCTGGGCCAGCCAGCTCACTCAATCTATTCCTCTTCGCAGTAGAGGACCTGGTCTAATAAGTCTCCTTCGCCCACTCCTCCTCCCAGACCTTTAAGATCTGTACCTGGATGCAGGTCTTCTTGGTCCTCTGATGCCTTTAGTTATGGAGGAAGTTGGAGTACCGATTAGCTGCTTGTCTCTTCCAGGTCTGCCTAAAATCAAGATTAGGCACCTCCCATCTCAAGTGTTTCTAATGAAATAAATGGTCAGTATAAAACACATTTGAAAGTAAGTATAAGTAATTAGAATTGATTAGAACTTTACACATTGGAATGTAAATATCAATCTGCTTCTTTGTTAGTTTGCTCTAGGTGTAGCCTTCTTTGAACTACATCTTCTCGAAGCAGTCCTTAATAGCCCTGGATGTCAGGGATCAATTTCCTACACAAAACATTAAAGTGTTAAACAAGATAATATATTAACTGGTAAACGAAAGAGAAGTTTTAATACTTACAATCCTTTTGCGTCAGGCCAACAAAGCTGCTTCCCATTAGCAGGGGGAGCATCAGCTGAAGTACCTTTGGAAGATGGAGCAGAAGATAAAGATGGTGCAAAAGAACCTTAACCTCTGCCTGTAGGTGGTCTAGCCGCACTGTGGCCTTTAGTTGATCGAGTCACTCTAGACATCCTTAAAGCTCCTAGAGGTAGTCTAGGTCAATATAAAGGTCTAACATCTGAAGATGAAGGCAAAGTTGATGCTGGAGGAGTAGGAGCGGTAGATACTGAAAGATGACTGGATGGTGTAAGGGGACAACATGAAGATGACTGCGCTGTAGTAAAAGATGCAGAAGAAGCAGTAAATCCAGCACTAAGAGGGATGGAGATAGGAGGAGGTCCTACAGTAGTAGGCAGTAGAGGTTCAAGAGTACCAACTGCAGCAACTGTAGTTGTAACAGTCGTAACAATCGCCTTTATCGGTGTACCAATCGGCATCACCTCCTAGGAAGACTATAAAGGAGTCGCATCAGTACCAATGGTGGGTGCTAGCTGAGAAGTAGTGACCAGCTCCTCCTCCTCATCAATAAGCTGGAGCCTCGATGTCTGTCGTGTATGTCTGGCTGGCGTTGTAGTAGCCCATTTACCCTTGCCTCCTCTCATACCTGAACAACATAAAAAATAATAAACAATACATTGGTGAACATAAATAAAAAGTTATATGTTATAATGCATTGAATTATAAGTAACATCGCAATATGAAAGTTAAAATTGTTACATATATTTAATAAGAGTCATCGGCGAGAAGTTCAAGTACATCATTTATTTCTGCTTCATCGTCATCTATAGATGTCTCGTATTCAACCTCCTCTTCTTCATCGTTCTCTACCTGTTCAACATCAACAATTTCCTCAAATCCCTGATCAGGGTCAATTAAATCAGGGCATTCATCATCTAATTCAACTTCTTCAACCCCATTTTCATCATTCGGCTCTTCTTGGAATAGGGCTACAATGACATCTGATGTCGAAGACTTAGGCATGTCAATATTACCCCTGGCTTTCACCTTACATACTGCCTCCCAATTTACCCTATTCTTGTTCTTACTTGGTTATGTACAGAAATAAACTTGGGTTGTTTGGGCTGCTAACACAAACGGTTCGTATTTGTGAAATCGCCTTCGAGTGTTAACCTCAACAAGTTTATACTTCTTATGAATAATCAATCATTTATTTAAAGTCTAATCATACCTATCACAATAGAATAAAACAATTTTTTTGATTGGTTCACCTAGGTACTCTAACTCAACTATCTCCTTCAATATGCCATAATAATCGTTCTCGGAAGCACTATAGTTTGTCCCTTTAATGCAAACACCACTATTAGATGTTGCCTTATCACTTCCATATGAATCAATATGAAAATTTTACCCATTCATAATATAGCAGTTATAAGTGGTGACATGTGTGATTGGACCGTATGCTAAACTTCTAATGTATTGATTTGAAACTTCGTTCCGAGGGTCAATAACCTAAATTGAAAATGAATGTTTGTAAGCTATAGAAATATGCAAGGTACATTTGCTAACATATGGATATATAGATATAGGGTAAGTGAAATTACATAATTTTAAAACCAGGTTGGAAATAGAGTTTCAAGTTTCGCATCAACCTCAGCATCTGAGATTTCAGGATTCACTGTGCGTAATGCCGCAACATATTAACAAAATAAATGGTTGAGGCTTCGAATTACTTTGATTATGAGAATAAGATGGTGCGATAAGTTTTATATATATATATATATATATATATTTTCAAGTCATCGCACTATTTTATTCTCCTAATTAAACTAATTCGAAGCCTCAACCATTTAAACAACATTAATCATATTCAATTCACATTAATTTTCAGTTGATATATGCAATGCATCTTAAAAACTCTGCCTACCTGCTTATTAAAGCAAACACTACAAAGGTTTGGCCCTATCTCGTTTGTGAAATTAACATCTATAACTTATCACGATATATGAAAACAAAAGAAACTCGAGCAGCCTTCCAATGTTGTTCTCCAGATGCACAATCAATTATATATGTCGAATAATGTATAGAATTAAATAAATAATTCGAACATTACTCGGCATATATAAAAATATGCCTTCGGGGAACAACTAACCAGTAAAAGGCACTCAAAATTCCAATTGTTCTCATATATTTTCAACCGTGATAAACTAAATAAATGTCAAGTTCACAAACTATCCACTGGGACAATGTAATATCCTAGAATTACATCTAAGGATACTGGACGAGAATTCTACGGTTTCACTACATGCTTGAGTTAAAACGACTGGTAACAATCGTTTCAACTTTAAATTCAAACTTTGTTATACAATTTTACTTATATTAGATTGAATTACATTATCAATCGACGCATTTACGATGCAATCGACTTAGATTTGAAATATAGCGAACTCCGTTGCAAAGACGATGCAAACCGAGTAATTTATTCAATCGGTGCAAGAAAGATGCACACGAATCGGATTAACAATTTAATTAACTTCATTCATTCATTGCAAGGAAGATCCGAACAAATATATCAAAGTTTTAATAAATTGTATAATTAATTTAAAGTTTATATACTTTTGGAGTTCAAATTTTTTGATGCAAAGAAGATGCAATTGAAAGATGAATTTATTTCAGTTCATTTTGTGTCACCTATTGTGTCTAACCTATTTTAAATCTGACGTAAAATCTACCAAAATTTTGGTAGAGTCTCCCCAAATATAGAGGTATCTCCCCAAAATGTGGGGGTCATTCCTGTAAAAAAAAATACACTTCTAAACTTTCTCACAATGCTGGGCCTACCAAAAATTACCCAGACTCAATCATCACACATCTCACAAACCTAATCTAGCAGCGCATGCATATTAACCAACCTAACTCTAACAACACATGCATACATATTAACCAACCGAAATCTAACAGAACATGCATATTATCCAACATAAATCTAACAGCACATGAATATTATCCAACCTAAATCTAACAGCACATCCATATTCAACATCCAAAAAACTAAACAATCATGCATTTAATATTAATCAAATTAAATTAATATTTTCTCTAAATATTTCAAAAGGATAGAGAACTTACTTGACCAAATTCACACTAATCAGTTAACACAATATATCTACAACCTTCACATTGTAAGTAGGTTCACATTAATTTACAAACAAAAAAAAGCTAACACTAATACAATCAACAAAAATTAAAAAGAAAATCAATTGTCAAAAAATTCACCATAAATTAACAATATTCAATCAACCAAAAATTAACATATATTCAACAAATAAATTCACCCTAACAAAAAAATTAAATATAGCAAGGAAAATAAATAATGCCTAATTAATTTCCTAAACTAAACACAACATAATATTATTATTAATTCCTAAACATAAACTATTACTTTTATTATCTAACTATTATTTTTAAAAATATATTTCTATTATTTATTTTCCAACCTTTTTTATTTTAATCTCTTTATTTTTTTTTTCAAAATACTCATTTCATTTTTTATTTTTATTATTCAACTCTTCCAAACAAATAAAAAAACACATTTTATTTATATAATAAACATTTTATTTATACAATTTATATAATACCCTAAAAGAAAGAAAAAATTAATAAATTCATCAAAAACAACCAAAAATTAACAACACATCTAAATATAACACTTATCAATTATAATTACAATTAAATTTATTAAAAAATTAATTTTATTTAAAACATAATATTATTATTTTTTAACTAATAAATTAAATTATTTTTTTAAAAAATAAAATACTAATAAATTAATAGTAAAATATAATTATAATTGAAAAATTCATTTCAAATAAATTAAACATATAATTACCCAAAACAAATAAACATAGACAATAAAAAAATCTACCCAATATATTAAAAATTCTATAATTTTCTAAACATAAATTCAACCACAAAATAAAATTTAATTGACCTAAAATTAATTTAAACTAAAAAATTAACTCTCATTTAACCTAAAAAAATCCTATACAACAATTAAAATTAAATTAACCCAATATATTTATTAAATATAATGAATTAACAACAAAATTATTTAACAAAATTAACAATTAATTACAGAAAAATAAAAATTAAATGTATAAAAAACTTATGTGACTGCCGGCAAATGAAAGAACGGCAGAGGAGGAGCCCAACCAACGGTGGAGAGAAGAAACAGAAGGACGAAGGACGTCGAACGACACGACAATGAGGATGGGTGGTGGTGGTGGTCAGCTTCGTGGTGGTGGAGGTCGGTGATGGTGGTTCTTACCCAGGGGTGTGCATTCAGTAATTCGGTTCGGGTCGGAAGTGAATTATCAAAACCGTTTGGTTTTTTAAGGAAGTAAAAATCGAACCAAATTAGGTAGGTAAAATTGGTTTTGTTTGGTTCGATTTTTGGTTTAACCGAAATATTAGAATAGTTCTTATTTTTAAAAAATTTTGAAGAAAACTAAAAGAAAAAGAAGAGGAAAAAAGGAGGAAAAAATTAAGAATCAAATTTAGACTAAAAAATAGTATATTATATATTCTAATCACATGAATATATAGAAATTTATTTTTATTTTTTTAAAAAAATTATATAATATATATATTTCTGTTTTTTCGAATTTTCAAAAATAAAAACCAAACCAAACCATTTAACCAAATAACCGAACCAATTTTTACAAATCGGTTTGGTTCAGTTCCGTTTCTCAATCCGGTTTGATTTTTGCACACCCCTATTCCTAGCAGTGGTGGTCGCGTTTTCTTTTTCTGGTGGGAGAGAAGAAGGAGACGTCAGCAAAGAGAAAAGGAAGCAGAAAGAAAAGAGAATAAGAAAGTTAGGGTTTTATATATTTACACATCTGTCCGTCGTAGACGATTGCCTGTCCATCACAAATTTGATATTAAAATCACTAGATTTCCCCTCAAAACACTTGCAACGGAAACCAAAATCGGTCGCAGATTTACAACGGGTGTTCGACGTAAATCAACGCATAGCCGTTGCAAATATTTGGCACCAATGTAATATTTTTTGCGGCCATTCCCCACCAAAATTTTGCAACAGCAATTGTGACGGTCTCACTTCAGTCGTCGCACAATGCAATTTAAATACATGGAAGTCGCAAATTTGCAACCAACCCGTCACAAGATATTCATATCTATGATGGAAAAGCATTCCATAGCAGATGTCCGACGTAGAACACCAGTTTTCTTGTAGTGAGACCAGAATGGGCAAAGTTAATCAATGAAGATATTGAAAAGCAACTCAAGGCTAGGTGTTTTGGAAGTTGTCAACTATCCCGAATGGTTGGCCAACATAGTCCTTGTTCCCAAGAAAGATGGAAGGGTAAGAATCTGTGTAGACACAGAGATCTGAACAAAGCATCGACAAAGGATGACTTCCCAGTACCCCACATTGATGTTCTGGTTGATAGTGCAGCATCAAGTGTCATGTACTCCTTCACTAACAGTTTTTTCGTCTACAATCAAGTCATGATGGCACTCATAGACAAGATCAAGATAGCCTTCATCACTGAATGGGGTATCTATTGCTAGCAACCCTATTCCACGACATGATGCATAAAGAGATCGAAGTCTATATAGATGACATGATGGCCAAGTCATCAACCAGGGAAGGACACTTTCAAGCTTTGGATCGGTTCCTAGCAAGGATCGAGAAGTACAACCTAAATCTCAATACTAAGAAATGTGTCTTTGGAGTGACTTCTGTGAAGCTCCTTGGACATATTGTGAGCCAGAGAGGACTTGAGGTAGATCCATATAAGATCAAGGCTATTCAAGACATGCTAGCATCAAGACTGAGAAGGAAGTGAGGGGTTGCCTGGGGAAAATCTAGTACATCAGCAAGTTTATCTCCAAATTAACTACAATCTGTGAGCCCATTTTCAAGCTACTCAAAAAAGGCTAGGAGATAGCATAGGGAGAACAATGTCAAGTAGCATTTAACAAGATCAAGCAATATTTAATGAGCCCACCTGTTTTGCAACCACCAAGAGCAGGGATGCCATTGATATTATACTTCGCCATGGAGGATGATGCTATAGGAGCAATGATCGCACAAGAAGATGAGAATGGAGTGGAGCATGCCATTTACTACCTTAGTAGGAAGTTGTTATCCTACGAAGCAAAGTATGACATTGTTCAGAAAACATGTTGGGTGGTGATATGGATAACATAAAAATCGAGGCGCTACTACCAATCCTACCAGGTTCAAGCTGTGGTAAAAGTCGACCCACTACGATACCTGTACGAAGCACCTATAATTGTGGGAAAACTCGCCAAATGGTTGGTTTTGTTGATAGAATTTGTTATCAAATATCTAACCAATAAGACTATTAAGGAAGTGCAATAGCAGAGTTTCTAGCCCTTAATCCAGTCGAGGGACAAGAAACATGGGAGAATGATTTCCTAGATGAATCTCTGAACCTGATAGAGGCAAATGGGTCGAAGCTTTACTCCGAAAGAGTAGTCAATCAGAAAGGAGCTGGAGTGGGGGCAATTTTGATTACACTTGAAGAAGAAAACATCCCTTTGGCCAAGAAGTTAGACTTCAAAGTCACCAACAATATGGTAGAGTATAAGGCATGCATCTTCGTCTTATAAGTAGCCATTGCAGCAGGGGCAAAGAACCTCACTATCTATAGGGATTCAATGCTCATTATCAATCAAGCTTTAGAGAATTGGGAAGTCAAGGATGAAAAGCTAAAACATTATGCAGAGTACATTCAAATGCTCACCGTGAATATTTTGAATTTTACATTCACACACTTACCACGAGAAGAGAATCGAATGGTTGATGCATTTACAACTCTGGCATCAATGTGGGGAAACCTAGAGAATATACCTATGAAGCCTCTAGTGATGTATAGATCCAGAATTCCTTGTTACCAGGGAGAACGGGTGATAACTATGCACGGACCAAAGGAAAAGCCATGGTTCTACGAGATTCTGAGATTCCTAAAGAAGGGAGAATACCCAGAAAGAGCTTTAGGGAGGAAAAGACATGCTTTAAAAGTCACCTAAAGAAACTATACTTACCACAAGGGGATGCTAAACAGACGAGCTCCAAATGGGATACTACTTCGATGCCTTGATCAATAAGAAGCAGAAGAAGTTAAAAAAGAAATCCATGCTGGGATTTATGGACCTCACATGGATGGGCACACTTTGGCCAAGAAGATCATTCAATAAGTGTACTACTGGGACTCCATGGATAGAGATTGCATAAGGGTAGTCCAGAAATGTCATGAATGCTAACTACATGGGAATCGGATTCATTTGCCACCTATTAAACTACATAACTTAACATCTCCTTGGGCTTTCTCAACTTGGGGGATTGACATCATTAGAGAAATAAGGCCAACAGACTCTAACAGACACAAATACATCATTGTTGCCATCGAGTATTTCTCCCGTTATGTGGAAGCAATCTCACTCCCAATAGTTATTGTAAAAAATATGGCTGAGTTCATCAACAAAAAGCTTATCAACAGGTTTGGGCAACCACATCATATAGTCTTAGACAATGGGGTTCAGTTCTAAGGGGAAATTGTGGATCTGGTAGAGGAAAAGGGGATTGAGCATCACAAGTCCTCACTTTACAGACCTGAGGTTAATGGTGTAGTAGAAGTGGCTAACAAGACTATCAAGAAGATTCTAGCTATGATGGTGAAGACTTATAAGGATTGGGTAGACAAGTTACCCTACTCACTCATGGGCTACAACGCAACCATGAGAAGTGCTTCAGGAGAAACTCCATATTCTTTGGTATTTGGAAGCGAAGTTGTACTGACAATTGACACTCAGATTTGGTCACTGAGAGTGGCTCTAGAAGAAGAAATTCCTGAAGCACAATAGGCTATGAAATAACTAAGAGGGGGGGGGGGTGAATTGGTGCGGAATAGAAAAAAACAGACTTAAATGCTCAATTAAAACTTTTAATCAAATAGCAGAAGCAATTCAATTAGTTAAATGCAATAGCAATCAAACTATTTAAAAAATAAGACAAATTATAATTAAGCAAACAAATAAAACAAGCAACTAAGGCAACCAAATTCGATCAAGCACAAATCAATATGAAAATGTAAAGAGAGTAGGGAAGAGATAATTAAACACATGATTTATAGTGGTTCGGTCCTAACTTCACCTACGTCCACTTCTCCCAAAGAGATCTTTGGGGTTCCACCAACCATAAATGGATTTACAAAGAGATTTCAAGGCTATCTTTAAACTTTACAAAGTGAGATTTAGAAGGCTATCTCATAACATTTACACAAAGAGTTTTCTAAGGCTAACTCATAAGAATTAAAACTAGTATAAGGATAGAAGACACTCAACCTAAGCAACAAATGCTTTAAAGTTCTAACTACCCAAAATACAAGCAAACTCAAGGAGTTAATGCTCAAATACAAAGAGAAATAAAATTGTAAGAGTTTGGCTGCAAAGTATTAACGTGTCTTAGTTGAGACATATTTATGATGGGTATTTATAGCTAAAATAAGCAAAACTAGTTGTTAGATACAAAGGAAATGGTGTATCTAATAACCACCAACAAGCAGATTTAATGCTCTGCACTATTTTAGATCATGGGCATGCTTTCAGTAGTCGCGGGTGCACTTTTAAAAAATTAGTCTAAACGGCTAGTTTTTCTTGGGATAAGATTTGAAAACTGCGGGCGTGATATTCACATGTCGCGGGCGTGCTTTCACTAGCTAGGGTGACTTGAAAACCCAACCTTCTGCTTCTAAACCGCAGGGGTGATGCTAATGTCGCGGGCACGACTGTACCTTGAGGTCGCGGGGGCGATCTGCCTGGACACAGGCACGAAAAAGATACGGTTACTTGACTTTGAGCTTGGTTTCTTTACTTGAAATCTCGGGCGCGATTTGGAAATCGCGAGTGTAGTTAAGAGACTTGGGCGCGATTTCTGAGCCGCGGGCGTGCATTAGAGGTTATTCCCTATTTTAGATTTAGACTTTTTGAACTTCAACCTACACACTTAGAAACTTGATTAGACACCATGCAAAGGTTGTTAAACTCAAAATAAGATGGATTGAGGCCACTAAGGCCAACATTTTATTATTTTGATATGCTCATAAAAATTATTTGACTTATAAATTATAGTCAATATTATCAAATTCATTTTTCTAGTTTATATAATTAATGAATTTTAAAATTTAAAACAATATGTTATATAATTTAATAAATTTTATTTATATCTTTTATAAATCCTAGATAATATATATAAGTTTTAACAAATATTATGTAAATCTTATATTTTTTTATGAATTTATTGACTTTTTTGAAAAGAAAATAAGTTTTTGGACCATATTAAAATAATTTTTGGCAATGAATAAGTGATTGTGCTAAGCTGAATTTTACTTTTCAAAATTTGATCCTCCCACTGACGGAGGAGGGAAGTAGTTAATTTATATGAATGTCAGGAGGGAAACGTTGACTTTTGAAAAGTCATGGATGAAGTAGTTATTTTTTGTAAACCTCAGAGGCAATAGTAATTTACCCTTCTTTTAAAAGAATTTTTTAAATAAAATTTATTAAATATCACAAGAAGTGACAAAGAAAGAGCCTCAGGTCTCTATATGCTTTCACTCACTTAGAGCTATATAGCATTGGGAAGGAGGCAACAACCAAGTACAATAAATCTAAGTCCAAAAATAGAAGCCAAACTACAACAAACTTCTAAGGCATAATAAACAAAATTCAGATGATGACACTTATACAATACACAATATCTTTAAGAAGTGAATTGTGAGTTATTTCCACCCCATTACATGAACTATTAGAGAAAACCTTCCTATTCTTAAATTTTCAAATTTCCCAAATAGTTAAAACCCAAATATGAAATCAAAAATCTCTATAGAGAGTTCTAGGAATTGCAGTGTTCCAAAAATGAATGAAATGGTCCAAAGAATTAGGAGCCACCAGCAGTATTACACCCATCTTCCTCAAACATGCCATACACTCCATGCAAGCCTACAATGCAAAACGAAGTGAAAAATAGTCTCAGGTTGGCTACAAAAATGCACAGATTTGAGAATGATCAATATGTCTTTGGTGAAGGAAATAAGTTGTTGCAATTCTTTCCTTCCACACTAGCCATGTGAAGAATTGACCTTTTGGATATGCAATTAATTTCCTAGTCTTCTTGAATGGAAGATCAGGTCTTGTGTACGCTGAGTATTGGCTTGGTTGTTCTTCCGAAAAAGAATTGGTTGTGCAGCCATTAATGCACTTCGTCCAAACTGTTACATCATTTGAAACCGAAAGTAAGACTCGGTAAAGTTCACTTTGCAGTTGCTTAAAAAGATCCTTTTCAGAAATTATTAAACATCTCATCTAAGATAGATTCTAATTAAGACGGGTTGTCTCACCAACCATTAGTTCCTTTTCTCTATTTAAAGAAAAAAAAAAGCTAAAGAATTTTTTTACAAAAGGAGACAAACATAACCAACAATCTTGCCATAACCGTTATTTACCTTCAAACTGTTGTTGGCTACGAACAAAGACCATGCCTCAACATCAAAAACACAAGCTTTAAAAATTCCTCTCCAAATATGTGATAAACTTTGGCAATTTGAAGCATGAAAACATTGCTTTAAACCATAAAGAAATAGGAGGAGAATTTTGAATCTTCCATATCCACTTAAAGAACAATGCTTGATTTTTAATTTGAAGATTGCAAAGCCCTTACCCTCCATGATCAATGTTTTAACAAATATCCTTCTATGAAACATTACAAAAGACCTTAGGAATTAATATTACCTCATGAAAAAGTAATTGTTCAACGTAATTGTTCAACTTGCCATTCTGTCATATGAAAGTGCCGAGCATCTTTTGTTGCATTGTGTGTATGCTAGGACTGTTTGGGTTTGGTTTTGGTTTTTTAAGAAGATTGGAATTCCGTTTGTGATGCCTAATTCCATTGATTTGTTCTTTGAATTATGG
>CANYLF010473774.1:0-11687 GCA_948193215.1 Bocquillonia castaneifolia | reverse complement strand
TTCCTCATATACGACTTGATAAAATACTTGTAATTCAGTCTATGACTGGTGGTGGTGGTAAGCCCCTCCAGCAACTTCAGTGCAAACTTCTCGTCAGGAGAGGACTTGTCTGGAACAGGTGAAAGCTTGGAAAAAGATGCTAAGTCCACAAAGTTCCAGCTTGAAGGCAGATCCTTTAAAGATGGATGTTTTACCAACATGAAATTTGGTCCGAGAGACTTTATGGATTCTGGCAGATTCCCAATAAGGGCACGACGGGTCCTAGCTGTTAGAAGTATAAAAGGCGAGATCGCTAGCCTCTTAGTCACAACAAAAAAAGACCTAAGGTGGGAAAGAGTCAGTGACAAGCCAGTCCTTCGAAGAATCTCAGTAAGATCACAGATTGGCGAATGGAGTTAGGGTGAAGCTGACTAATATGAAACTTGTAGGTTTTGCACAGATTGACGAAGATCCGATCCAAAGGGAAGTGCAGACTGCCTTCTAATTGTTCCACTGCTACAACCGCTGACTCCGCCTCATAAGTATCCAAATAGGAGCAGCAGTCACATAAAGTGAATAGCTTAAAGCCGGCAGAAAAGCAACATTCATGAGCTTTTAGCCCAACCCCGCTGATATAACTCCTGTGTTGTGCGAAGGCTTCTATAGGAGGACCAGCGTTGGAAACCATGTCCTCATCTACAACGGAAACCACCCAAAAATTCGCATCAGGATCTTGAGCCCTCACAGCTGTCTCCCCAGTATGCTGAAGAGGTGTGGCTTCACCCATCTCTGCAATCAAAGCATCACCTCCTGTGGCCGTGATGTTTGCAGCAGAAGTCACAGATCTAACGAGAGTTAGATCATGAGGATCACCGACTCTTGTTGTCGGTAAAGACCTAGGGGGACCACCAACATTCCCACCACTGCCTGAAGACCTAGAATAGCCCCTAGACACACTTTCATCCATTAACACTTACCGAATGCAGGAAATATAGAGAACAATTACAGGCGAAGGTCTTTTAGTTAAGACAGGAAGAATCACTTCAAAAATTAAAAATCACAAAAGTAAAGTAAAGTTACTAACGCAGTACCACTATATATACTACTTCTTTATCCCCAAAAACCCACGGCAACGATCCCACTTCCAAAGGAGTTAGAGGGTATTACAGTAAAATCACTCATCGCATTTAATGTTGTAGTGGGAGAACGTGCAGAAGAGAAAACTTTATAACTACCTCAATGATACAATTGTGCCACGTCAAGGGAGCAGATGAAAAGGCGCAAATAACCCAAGAGTTAGAAATGCAAAAAGGAGGGAAAATTCAAGATACCTAGAGACACTGAGAATGCATACTCAAAAGTACAACAAAAAAGAATAAGTGTTATTAATAGATACGTCACAAGTATACAGACATACATGGGAATGAATAATTACAAGATTACGCTACTTTTCCTAATTTCGCCTTACAATTTCCTTACCACACTCCCTGATTACCACCATCTTATCTACCTCAGAGAAGAAAGAAAGATCGCCATTTGGAAACTTAGCTGGGCAAAGATCTTCTAGCCGCTTGCCATACTGAGATAAGCTCTCAGTTATCAACTGCTCATTGTCTCAGGCAAATTTAGCCCTGTACTCTTCTGTTTCTTTGCGTAGTCGGGCAAGCTATATCTGAAGCTGTGAGGCTAGGGGCCCCTCAGCGACATGAAGAGTTGGGAGGCCACCTTCCTCGTGCATCACCACTTCCAAACCACCTACAATAGGAGCGAGGCGGCGGTTTGAGTCCTCTACTTCTTGCTGAGAAGCGGCCAACTGTTTCTTCAATTCATCATTTTCAGCCTCGATCTTCTCAAGGCTTGGCAAAGCAGCATTTTCCATTTGAAGCTGGGATCGAAGTTTCAATAGCTACTTCCCATTAATCTTCTCTCCATCCAACACCAGGGATTTATGGTAAGACCGCCTGCAATAACTATCCAACATCAAGATCCCCTCAATTTCCTCTAGTTTATGATTGATTATACCCCGACACAAAGTATCAGATGTATAATCCTCCTGCCAACGGCTGGGACCGCGACACTGAGGAATAAAATGCATCATCTGATCACCAACATAAGGGTCCCAATAGTTGCTGCCTAGAGGAAGCCGAGTAAAATCATCTTCATCCTCCCCTGTCACTTCAGGCGGCAATCTCTTTTTAGAACCACTCGCCACTGCTGCTCATTTCCTTTTGAGATCTGCTTGAGCAGATGACACACGACCAGCAGAGGCTGTAATAGCTGGAACTAGTGGAGTGGAAGTGACAGCAAGACTAGCGGGGGTAGATTCAGCATTTCTCCCAGTAGGGAGCCTAGAAGTAGTGGCGGAAGGTGGACCCATCTTCTTTGAAGGATCGGTGGAGATAATAGGACGCAAATCCACTCTCTTGAGACCATGAGAGTCAGAGACATTTGCGATTCCAACCCTTTCCTTCACCAAGTGTTTCTCCCCGAAAGCCATGAGAGAGGGTCGGGGGAGCTCTTTTCGGCTAGAACCTGACAACCATTCATCAATCCAACCCAACGAATCATCACCCTGGTGAATGTCGCTCGATGAAATGCCATCGGTAGATACTAAAGACCCCTGAAAAGATTGAAATTGGGGATGCCACATCAAACCCCTTACCACCCCTACGTCAAAAGGATCAGTTATTTGGACACCGTCATGGAGAAGGCACGCAACGCGAACTTAATCCTAGTTTAAGGCCAGCCGAGGCTACCTAGGAACCCCTGAAGCACTTTCCTCTCTGCGGACAAGAGATCGCATTAACTCTTTTACCGAACGTTTCTTCTGCCGAACAACCTCCTTGATCTTCTCATACAAGATGAATTCATGAGGCGTAGGAGTGTTGGCATGGCGGTTAGGGAGAGTCGCTTTCCATTGTTTAGGCAAATCATTGAAAGCCGCGTGCTCAACATAAGCATATATTCCCCGCTAGGAAGTTCCCACATCAGAGTCCAAATTGGCAAAAGTAAAACGCCTGGGCTTTAGTAGAATGAAAGCGCTAGAATCATAACGGGTTGGGTAGTAATGATGAAGGAGGCGGTCAGTGGTGAAAAGCTCTTTCTGGTCTGAAATAGTTCTTGAAGCGCCAACAACAAGCAGATCATATTCGGATGCACTTGAGACAAAGGGGAAATCTTGACAGAAAGAGGAAATGATATAGGGAAGTGGAAATTGCAAACCAGATTGAAGCTGCTCGTGATAAAAAAAACTACCTTCGTTGACCAAGAATTTACCAGCGCAGATACTTCACGTGGTGGACAAGACAAAATATTGTCATCAAGAATGTGGTAGATACGACGCCAACTTTCCAAGTCAGCTGGAACAGTGAGGCATTCCCATTGGTTCATCCTTTGGCAGAGAGTATTCCAGTTGGCAGGATCAATATGAGCGGGACGCGCAAGTTTAGCTGTACATTTTATACGGGTAAGAAAACAACACAAGAGGCAGTTGAATGGAAAAGTAAGGTGGTTGAGTAATGATTTCCTCTACAAAGAAAAGCCAAAGCTAAAGGCAAATGGTGAAATAGAAGAAAAAACACAAATCCTTGGATATTTAAACACATCAACAGGACCAAAATAGCCCCACCCAACCCACCCAACACTTTGAAATCAGCACCATCCTTGTCTTTTCACACCAATTTCGAACATCTGTCCATTCCTGCCCACATTTATCACCGCACCTAACAGACATAAATGTCCACCTGAGCCATTTTCTCATGGGGGGGACTACTGATAGAGTAGGCCCAAGAGCCCAATGAAAGCCCAAAGGCAAGTCACACTAAACACTCTCACAATCCTACTGAGACACTTGGCAACCCTCCAAAGTGACACATCACCCAATAAAACACTATAAATACTCCAAGATTCTACAGGTAAAGGATTCCAACTTCTAGCTCATTAATTACCACATTTAATACCTCAACTAACTTGAGCGTCGGAGTAAGACCTGGGACACTTGTCCCGTCCGACCTCTCTTCTCTTTGTACAGGATCGACTCCGGAAGACTGGCATAATCAGCCCCCAGGGCGGACACAAAACCTATCCACAGCCGTTACAGACTTAACAGACTAGACCACAGCCCAGATCCAACCCAACACAGTCCTATCGGATCCATCAGTAAGCAAACAAAAAAAAAGACTTTTACTTCTAATCAAGAAAGGGGAAAAATCAAGTATGGGATAGCCATACTACACACAGAAGACAAAGCAAATTAAAACTCTCTACAAACAAACTTCTCAGCTCTCAACTACTTACAAATTACTCAACTTCTCCACCATTCTATACATAGGGGAGGTATCTATAAAAACTTCATACTTTACAAGAAACAATAAAATTAATTTTCCTCAAATTTTGAATAACACTAGGAGTGATGTTATTATATTGTGCCTAACTTGAAACGATGGATTAGTTATTTATATAAGGGTACGGTGTTGGCGTACTGGTTTACCGCGTGCTTGAAGAAAGCACGCTTCACAGCCTCCTTGCTCTTCACCCACCTATATAACTTCAACAAAATAGAGAAATAAAAAAAACTTAGTTGTTAGTTATTAATGAGAGAAATAAATAATAAATAAATAATGAAAAGAAAAGTAAATATTAAGTAAAAAACTTACCCTGAACTCTCTCTCCATAGCATCTCACGATCCTGAACCTCTAAAGACTTCCAGGAAGTATCGTAAGGCTTCTAGTCCTTCTAGAATATCTCAAACATGCACCTAGAGACCTTCTTAGAAGGCTCCAATCTATCCCTGTAATAAGTGAAAACACATATTAGATTGCTCAATAGTAAATGAAAAACAAATACTTAATGAAATGAATGAAATTAATAAAAATAAAAATAAGTACCTCTATTTACTCTTCCGTACTAAACAGCAAAGAAGACTAAGATCATCACAGTGCTTTGGAGAGTTAGGTTGGGCAGTCTGCTCCTCCTACTGCTTCTGCTGCTCCCCATCTCCCTCATTAGCAGTTTGAGGCATCTCCTAATCAGTACGAGGCACCTCCTCTATCTAAGTGATAGGATCTCCTTGCTCCTCATCCCTCAGCTAAGGGATGTCCCCCCTCCCACTAGAAGTGCCCCGATCTCTGCCGGTGCCCCCTTTACTAGCCTGATCACCGCCTCGCATATCTGTTAATTAACAATTATATAATAAAGGAATGTATAATTATAGAAAGTAAATACTCTAACTATAAGTTCAAAGACTAAGTTCAATTGAAGTGTTTATTATTACTTATACTATTGATCGTCATCGATGTTGTCATATTTAAATATATACCTACTAAAACATGCATATTTAAATATTAAAACACAACCCCTAATCTACCACCACATGCTTTAATAAATGTCAATAATTACGCATTAGATAATTAATCTAGCTATATTACAAAATTTTTATTAAAATAACCAACCTAGCTTAATTAATTTATCTACCATATCATGCATATATTCAAAAACTAAACTTATTCTAAATTAACAACTTAATAAGCATTTATTGCACAATAATTATAAATAATTTCTACTTTTGAAATGTGAAAAAAATCTTACTTGAATAGCAATAAAACTCCAAGCAAAAGTAAAAAAGCCAAACTCCAAGCCGAACTAAATACTCCAAACTCCGAATTCAAAATAAATAATCAACTATTCGAAAAAAAAATAAAATATAACATAGTTATACAACATATCATAAATACTTAACAAAAATTTTATTCTAAGTCATAAAATAAAAAGAAAATCATAAACTTACTTCAATCTCGATCCGAACTAACAAAAATCAAAACTCCAAACTTCAAAATCAAAAAAATAAATAACCTATAAAAATTTAAAAAATTAAAGTGTTACATTTCTTTAAAATTAATTTAGTGCAACAATTAAGCAAAATGAGGAAATACATTAAATAATAAATTACACGTAATACATAAATTATTGATAAAAACAACACAAATATCTCCAATTTTTATTTATTTTCTGAACCAAATATTGTTTATACTTTCTTTACACTAATTAAAACTATACAGTTATAAACTATTCAATTGAAAGAAATACAACCTAACATCTTCTAACTAAAATTTAAACAAATATTTTCACTACTTTTTTTTAATTTTCTTATAATTACTAATTCAATTTTTTTAAACTACAAATATTCTACAAAATAAAAATCTAAACTCAAATATTTTTTTTGCTAAGTAGGAATTTTATTAATCCACAAGAAGTGGAACAAAAACGCTCAAAGTGTTTTTGCCAAAAGGATACGACACCGAGCTAGAACAACAAACTACTAGAAACTAATCAAACAGGGCATCAAAACTACGATATACATAGTTACATGTGTAAGGAAAGTCCCTGTGTTTGAGTTTGTAAAAATAAACTGCATCAAAAATACATTTCCGAGCTAAATAATCAACATTTGTATTCTTATTAGAAAAAAACTCTTCTATTCCGTGCTTTCCAAATTTCCCATATAATAAAGAACCATAGCAAATTCCACAGTCCCGAATATTATGATGAAATACTGGTGCTCTCCATTGAAGGAAATGGTCTTCAGTAGAGAAGGGAATGACAAAAGCTTTTCCTAGACAACCAAAGAACCAATACAATACAGAATGGGCATGTGAATAGTGTAGCAAAGCATGAGCACTCTACTTAGTTACATCCATGCATACGTGACAAAAAAAGGCCTAAGGGAATAGAGATACCTTGACGGTGAAGGAAGCTACTAGCTAGGACAGCATTATGGAATACCAACCAAGAGTGAAATTGAATCCGTGGAGGAGCAGGTGACTTCCAAATTTCTCTAAAGAAAATGGAATGGCCAGTAGGGTTGTTATTAAGCAGAAATTTCCTGAGTGAAGAAGATGAATAACCAGCATGATCACGTCCCCAAATAGAGAAATCAAATCCAGAACCAGGCTGCAGGCTCTCGACTGTTGACAGTAATTCAAAAAACTGAGACTGTTCTCCCACCCTCAGCCTACGCTTCCAATGCCAAACTGATGTAGAGAAAATAGATTGCTGAATAGTGCAAAAGGGTTGTCGATGAAGGCAATAGAGATCAGGGAATGCATCTCTCAAAGGCCCGCAAGGAAGCTAATTGTCATGCCATAAGAGTGTTTGATTACCACTTCTCACTGTCATTTTGCAATTCTGAACAAATGCACTCCAGACTTTCTCATTTTGAACACAAGCTTTGAAAATCCCTTTCCATAAATGGGAAGCTCTAGTTTTGTCTATCATTTAACATCTTTCCAATTATCTATGCCCGAGGCTGAAGCAACTGTTCTCGCCCAAAGAGAGTTTGAATTTTGGGTTCGAAGTTTCCAGACCCATTTCAATAATAAAATCTGATTTACAACTTCCAAAGGAGCAATATCTAAGCCACTTGTTACTTTATCATTACATATCTTCAACCAGGCTACCTTGCAAAGGCCATTTTCTCTTTTCCTCTCCATAGAAAGTGGGTCATGATGGATTGAATTTTATTCTTTGTAGCTATTGGCATAGCGAAAACAGATAGGTGGTAGATATGGATGCTTTGTAGGACCGATTTTAGGAGAATTAATCTGCCCGCTGATGAAAGCAAGGACCCCTTCCATTGTGTCAATGTCTGCCTCATTTTACAAATAATAGAGTCCCAATGACTGACCGGGAGTGAACGGGTAGCTAGAGGGAGGCCAAGATACTTCATGGGTAAGTTCTCGACTTTACAATTGGGCTTAGAAGAAGCACACATAATATCCTCCGAAGACACAATTATTCCTGCCAAAGAACTCTTCTCATAATTTATTTTAAGACCCGAGATTGATTCAAAGCATCTCAACAATCTGATCAAGTGAGCCAGCATCTCTAAATCATGGGGAATAAAGATGAGGGTATCATCTGCAATTTGGAGAAGAGAAATCTATCTTCCCTATAGCCATCTATCCGTACCCTTCTAAGATTATTACATTGCACTGCCTTGGAGAATAGACCTTTTAACCCTTCTACTACTAGAATGAATAAGAATGGAGATAGGGGATCTCCTTGTCTTACTCCTCTATGCATAGAAAGAGGAGAAATTGGAGAGCCATTTAAAAGAGGAGAAATTTTTTAGCCATTCAACATGTTCAAAATCCAAGACTGCCATTTATTCGGAAACCCCATCGTTTGCATAACTTTCTCCAGATAAATCCATGATACACTATCAAAAGCTTTATTAAAATCTAACTTCGGAAGCAAGAAGGGATTTTTACGTCTTACCAGTAAATGGCACAGCTCCAAAGCGATGAAGGAGCAGTAATGTATGTTTCACCCACTAATAAAGGCATGTTGAGACTATGATAGTAAGCTAGGCATAACTAGAGAAAGTCATCCGGGCCTGGAGCTTTCTGATCATTACATATCAAACATAACTGATGAAATAGATTGAGGATGTCCTCCTTCATAAATTCCCAAGCTTTCTTATAAAAAAAGAAATTAAAGGCGTCCGAGCCTGGCGCTTTCTGATCATTGCAAGATTGAAGACCAGCATAAATTTCCTGTAAAGAAAAAGAAGCAACCAAGGAATTTGTGAAGCTAGTAATAATTAATAGTGGAAAAGGGAAGAGTATCCAAACTGAATTGCGGAGCTGGTCTCTGAGCAAATAGGTCCTTGTAGTAGCAAAACTCAACATTCTGAATAGTGATCAGATCTATGTACAAGTTCCCCTCAATTGCAATTGATTGAATGCTATTGTTTCTGAAATGGAGTTGGCCATTGAGTGGAAAAATTTAGTATTCCTCTCTCCTTGTTGTGACTAGTTCAGCTTGGATTTTTGAAGCCAAAAAGATTCCAGTGCCTTTGAAGCTCCTAACATATCAATCCTTAATTTTCCTAACTCTTCTAGCTCTGTATCCGTAAGGTCCCTAGACTCCATCAAAATCTCGTAGGAATTTATAGATTGTTGAAGAGCTGAGACTCTCCCTGAGACATCCCTATTCTATATCGGAAGCTTAAACCTCAATTCTCAAAGACATTGGCAAAGAGAAGGGTTATTACTAGATCCCTTAGAAACTATCCAAAATCCTTTCACAGTCTCCAGAAAATTGTCTTTATCCCACCAAGCGTTAATGGACCGAAAAGGTTTTGGTCCCCAATTGAAGTCAGTCCTTGCTTAGAAAAAAAGGGGGAACATGATCTGAAAAAATACGGGAAAGGGCATATGCTTGAGGGGAGATAAGACACTTGCCAATCCAAGACTAGGAGCGATTGTTCCTCCATGTAAAATGCCTACCCGATAAAGAGATATCTGAGAGACCGGCTCCATTCAAGAAGTTCTGAAAAGCAATCATAGATTGAGTAATACGATTGTAATTATTTCTCTCAGAAATAGAAATAATTTCATTAAAGTCACCGGCAAAAATCAAAATAACAACAAAAGAAGATAGCTGTAATAATTCATTCCAAAACATTGCTCGCTCAGATGGATCATTTAGTTAGAAGAGTACCAAGAAAAATGTATAGCAATCCACTTGGTTCCATGCTCAATCCTTGTAAGAGTAATCAAAATTGAGTTCCAGACAATAGACAACCCCCCTGAGGCACCAACGGAGGGAATAGAAAAGTGATCAAAATCAAGATTGGGCCTAACCTTCCTAGCAAGGAAGGAATCAAATTGCTGCTGCTTTATTTCCACTAAACCAAGAATACAGAGTGTTGGCCCTAAGAACCTCAATGTTCTTAATGTGATTTTGATGATACAAAACATTGTGTACTACTAATATGTTTGCTAAGTGCTTTTCAAGGTGATTTATGCAATGCAAGCATATGAGAGTTTGTTGATGAAGATTATGGGGAAATAATGGAAGTATAAGAAGCTTACGAGAGATATCACAGCTCTTAAGATGATGAAGTTCTTGAGTGTGATGGTGAAGATATCAGAGCTTTTATGAGTGATTATGTTCTTGGATAGGTTTAAGTGTTATCCTAAGAAAACACTTGGGTTAAGGGGCTAGATTAAGCTTATGTGTAAACATTAGTTTAGGTGGAAAGGTTTTAGTGTGAACCTAATGAAAACACTTCGAAAAAGGTGAGAGCTTGGAGTTTATAAGCTTAGGATGTAATTTGAAGAGTTTAGAAATGGTTAAGGTTGTTTGAAGAATCATGCTTTGAAGAAATCCGAAGAAGCCAATTATGGAACTACACACTAAGCCAGTATTTGGAGTAGCTTTTGGCACATCTATTGAAATGCTATATAGACTAATTATATATGGATGGAAAGATACAGAAGTCTACTTTCTAGATCAAAAACTGGAATTCGATTCAGAAAATTAATTTAGGAGTTTTAGATTTTTAAGTGAATTATGCTCAAAATTGAATGTAGAAGACTATGCAGATAGGTCATATTGAAAATGATGTCAAAACTTCTACAGAAGGAATTTTGACATGAAATTTTAGGGTGTTGTAGCCCTTGAAGTCTAGTTTTATAGGGCTTTTGAATCACATCAAAAGGAGGTGTATATTAGGAGAAATGGGTATTGGAGTGAGTGGTGCTCGGAATATCGAAGCACCAAAATGTCTCGATTTTTTAGGGCATGAAGATGGCCGAGCTGGAAAAATTTTGTTAGATACAAAATTGTAGAGAACGTCCTAGAGAGTTTACCATAAAAATGTCAGAGCATTTGGAGCTTCCTAAATGAAGTTATGAGTCTCACAAAATCATGACCATGATTGGAATTTCACCCCCGCGAACCTATGTCAAAAAGTTCCAGAATCCGCAGGCTTATCTAGACAGGTTGGTCACGGGCGCAACCAAAGGTATCCCGGCCTTGATTTAGGACCCCGACAGCCCCAACGGTCATATTTTGAAGTATCAATTGGAGATTTAAAATGTGCGACCGCGACCAGCACTTCACGCCCGCTATTTTCAGTCCGACAGACAATAAAGTAACTTCAAAAAGTGGGTATTTTGATAGGAAAGTGTGTCCAACGGTACTATGACTTCATTAGCCTATAAATACCCATCAAAATGACTAATTTGGAGTAACAACCACCTCCATAATGCTCTCATAACATCTTTCAAACATAGAATTAATTTCTTTGTAATTTTTGCATGTTTTGGTTGTATGTGGGTAGTTAGAGCTCTAGAGCATTTGTTGCTTGGGCTGAGTGATCTTTCTACCTTGTACAAGTGTCAATCTTTGTGAGGATTGGGAAACACTTGGGTTGGGTTTGGTGTTAGCCTTAGTAAACACTAAGTTTTGAGTTAGCTTATCAAAACTCTCTTGTAAAGGTTTGGTGTTATCCTTGTAAACACTAGGTTTGGTGTAACCCTTGGTATACACTAGGTCTGGAGAGAGCCTTAGAAATTCTCTTTGTAAAGGTTGAAGATAGCCTTGTAAATCTTCATTGTAAAGGTCGTGAGATAGCCTTTGAAATCTCACATTGTAAAGGGGTGAGATTGCCTTGTAAATCTCCTTGTAATCCTTAGTGGATAATGGAACCCCAATTTGTGTATTTAGGAGAGTGGATGTAGGACAAGTTGGGTCCAAACCACTATAAATCTTTTATGTTCTTCTTCTCCTCTCTAATCCATTCTTGAAGTAATTTTTTATTTTCTATTCCGCACCAATTCAGCCTCCCTCTTGGGTTCTATAATTGGTACCAGAGCCTTGTTGCTCACTTCTACCTTAATTGGGAGTTAAAGATCAAGCA
>CANYLF010473251.1:0-19447 GCA_948193215.1 Bocquillonia castaneifolia | reverse complement strand
TATGCATTGGATTTCTTGTAAAAGCATGTGTAAGGGGTTTTGAATTGTTAGTTTTGTATATATATGTTTGTATATTTTGGGGAGTGATGAGAAGTGTAAAGTATTTTGATATTAATGTATATATATATAAGATGTGATAAGCGTTTGATATGGTTTATTTCATTTTATTGTGTGAGAAAGTTCGTTATATGTTTAGGTGCACCTTTCACAACGATCGTTGCTAAATGAACAACGATCGTTGTGCCCTTCGTTTAAAAAAAAAATATATTTTATAAGCGGTTTAAGGGAGTTTTAAAATTTTAATAATTATTACTATTTTCTATTTCATTGTTAATTATATGGTGAAATTTGGGGTTGTCACAGGATCGATAAGATTCGTCATTCGTTGATTGCCTGGTCTCTGGTCTTGTGGTTCGGAGTTTATTCTTATGTCTGTTGATCATAAATTTGTTTAAGTAGCCCCTTGATGCTTCCGTTTTTACACTTTGGTCATGCTTCACAATCACTTAGGTATGCTTTATTTTGAATCTCTCTGCTTCCTCATTTTTCATCATTTTTCTCTCCTTTTTTTTTCCTTTTTTTTTCTCCTTTTCTTTTCTTTTTTTTTTTCGGGGTCACAGAGAGATTTTGACATTTTTTTGTTTCTGTTTGTGAAGGAGCATGCTTAGAAGTATTTTGAGGAAGCGTCATGATATTTTTGAAGGTGATTTTTCATCCACTTTTAATGGCAGCAACGGCGGACCCAACAAGTGTTTCGAAGCCTTGTAGCAACGCTAAATGAACTATCATGATATGAGTGAATGCCAAATATGTCATCAATGAACGTGCATTTGAGAAAGGAAATACTATTCAGATAAAAGGAAAAGTAGATTTTCCATTTATTTATTTACAGGCACATCACAGGGATACAAGGATGGCATTCTCGTAGACTAGTAACCTAGTTGCTAAATCCCCGAGTGTTCGGGGTTTAGAAATTTTTCCTCCATTGATGAGGTCTTGAACACAGTGTTGGAGTGTGAGGCAATCATCGGTGGGATGCCCGTCTGTCATGTGAAACGCGTAGAAGGTCCCCGGGATGTAAAGACACGAGTCTCGGTTGACTAGACTCATTGCTGTCTGGGGTTGCAACAAGTCAAGATGCTTGAGGTGTTCAAAGATATTCGAAAGAGTGAAGGGGAGCTTGGAGAACCATCGTTATGGACAGAGTGCCGGGGACCTACCTATTGGTTGGTGTCCAATGGTAATGGCGACAGACTCACTAGATGGATTTTATAGATTTTATGAAAATAGTTGTGGAGTCGCCACCCAAATTGCATTGGGATCACCTAGTGATTAACAAATAGTAGATTCCTCAGAAATCCCCATTCGTCATCACTCCAAATGATTTCTGGGTTCGGAATGAGTCATCCATTCTTAGGGCAATTTCCCATTTAATTAAGTAATAAGGTCATTATTTCCTACCAAAGACAACCAATATAAAGCGATAAATCACCAGGAAAGCAGGATGCAATGAATGGGCACACCTAATATTTTTTCTAATCGATTTAAGTCATGCATTAGGTCCACTATAGTTAACCCTAATTGATTGAGTGCTGATGGCTGCATTGGTGGGTTTGCTACTTATTTTAATAATAGTTAGCCAAGTGGATTATTTCCTTATTTATTAACATGCATAACACCCACAGTCAGTTTCTAACATATTTTACATATATTTACATGTTAATATTTACACATTAACTTATTAATTATTTATCCGAAATATTAGGATGGCAGGAATATACATACACCCTTAAAGAAAGGAAAGGTGAAATGAGTTTCTACCATTTTATTGTACTTATTACTGGGTTTATTGATTATATGTCTGATTAATTAGTACTGTTAAATCTAGGTGATTTACATAAAAATAACAAGAGAACCATACCGATTGACTGATTTATCCCGAAGAGGACTCATCAGTCGACCTTGAAGCTTCGAATTAGTTGATCCACGGTGTTATTTCCTTGCTCCTTATCTTCCATCGTGAAGGTCCGACCGGACCTTTGGGTAGAGGTTTGGTCGGATGTTTGTTTTAGGCCAGGCCCAAGTTTTGAAAATAATTGAAGTAGGTGGGACTTCCGTTTGTGGTACGAACGTCCGACCAGACCTCATGAACATCTGGCCAGACCATTAATCTTTTGGCCATACTTGTAAGTTGAGCTTTGAATATGTCTTCTCCTGTATTATTACAATTTCTTACAGATAACAAGTACATATGGCAAGTAAAAGTCCTAAGCTACTCCTAGATGTCTATTGTGGGCTATAGGAATGGCTTCTAATAGTAACCCAATTCTCCAAGTTAGGGCACTGTTCAAGTTTGAAGCTTGGGCTACGGAGCTTCAAACTTGAACCCGGTTGGTTTGACGTCCTCCTTACTTCACGTGGGCCTCGTATATACAAACAGAATGTAAAACTAAATTAGTATATGAAATATAAAAAGTTATAGTAAGTTAATCAATAAAAGATAAATATAAGGATATGCTTATTCTGGATGTATGGATGCTTTGTGGATGGTTGATTGCCCTCAGAATAGAGGTAAGTTACCACTTTCAGGTAGAGAATGAGCTTCTGGATTTGTCGTAGTCTCCTCGTTCGGAGACCGAAAGAACGGTGAAATGAGTTTCACAGAGAAAATAAGTTTTGAAAAACTAATGTGTGTGTGTGCTCTCTTTCCTTTTTCTCTCTAATGTTTCTTTTTGTCTCCCTCTATTTGTGTAAAAAAAGCCCCTCTTGTAGTGTAAGAACTTAGGGTATCTATGGGAGGAAATCGAATCTTTTTCAGTAACTTGCTCAAGTTGTAGCATGGGTATAGGCCGGTGTAGGTTATAGGTCTCGAGTGCACTACGAATTCATGCATCTTGCCCCATAACCTGTCATATCAAAGTGATCATCCGGCCAAACCATTGATGAACGTTCAGTCGAACGATTGTTGACGGGCTAGCTGGGCTTTTATGCCTAAAAGATGCTTCTATAGAATGTGGGTCATGTGAGAATATTGAAGGTTCGGCCGGACCTTTGGACATTCGGTCGGACCATCAATTGGGCCTGAAAAGCATTTTGAAAATGTCTTGAAATCATTTTCAACCCTTCGGCTTCCTATGAGAAACTAGGTGATAGAGTGGTCTGCGTTTGGACCATATTCATCACTGAGCTCCTGTACCGCTTCCACGTACCTGCATCCAAAAATTAGGTGTCTACAGTTGGCCCCACTTTATCAAAGTTTTGCAATGTTATCCAATTAAATGAATAAATGAATGACAAAGCAAAGTAAACAAACATAAACAAACAAATAAAGGGATACAGAAAAGGATACTGCCCAGGAGGTCGGTAGTCGTCGCCAAAAAGCTAAAGGTAGCCCGTCCCCGGATGAGTCTAGGACGCTTCTATGGTCAGTCTAGATAAGGAACCTAAGCCATTGGTGACTTAGGAAGACATTAGGTCAGACCCTAAAAGCCTAAGACGCGTCTAGGTCTACTAGGCTGGGAATCTAGGTCTCTGGCAACCTAGATGGACGTCAGGGATCTACCGAAAAGCCTAATACACGTCGGGGTCTGTCAGACTAGTAACCTTGGACTCTGGAATCCTAAAGAGTTTTAATAAATTCTGGGATGCTGTTGGAGCTTCTGGTTCCTAGATGAATTTTGTTGTAGATGACTTATTGTCAATTCTGCTGTCATTTTTTGAGGTTGACTCATCTGTCGTCTTCTAGAAATGACTTGTTGTCAGTTTGCTATGTTTTGTTGATGGTCACTCGTTTGTCATCAAAAATTTTTAGGAGTGACTTGTTGTCACTCTGTTGGTGATGACTCGTCTGTCATATGTCTAGAAAATTTTATTGATCTTGCCAGTGATGATTTGCCCATGTTTGATAAATGACTTGCTGTCGTTCGACTTTTCTCTAAAAATTGCTCCTGGGGAGTTTTGAAAAATTATCTGAGCCCCTGATACCCTCTTGAGAAATATTCTGGTGGACTGTAGAGTTGTCTAGAATTTTTCTGAAGCATCTGGTGTAGTTAATTTTACTCCTGGGCTTAATTGCATCAATTTTAGCTTGATTTGGACCTGTTTGTCATGAACTTCTTGATTTCTGGGCCTGTCCGTAGGATTTGAATCTTTGGTGACCAATTTGGTAATTTGGCCCCCCACTTCTCCTTAGCAAACCGCCATTTCCCTTTTCATTTGCCCTTACTTTGGTTTCTTTCCATTTGCTTCAAAGAATTGATTTCTCTCTTCAATAACTTATTTGATTGGATTTTTGGCTAACCCTAGCCTCTTCTTCTTCTTCTTCTTCTCTTCTTCCATTTGTTTTCATTTTCATTATTAAATTTCTTTTCTTTCCTCTTTCTTTCTTTGGCTGGCGACAAGAACAACCCATGGAGGGTGAGAACCAAGTAATTTTACTTGCTTTAGAGGCGCCCCACATGCTGTTGATGTTTTAAATCCATTTTTAGATCGTTCTTGCTCGATATTTGAAGTCAATGAATGTGTTCATATTCTGGATTCTTACGATTTAGAGAGAGGGACAGAAATCAAGCCATTGACGAATTTGGGAGCTCAAATCTGCTGTTATGCTTCAATACAGGTTGGTCTTCATTGCCTAATACTTTTCTCTGTGCTTTGGCCGTTGTTGATGTGTTTTGGTGCAATTTTAGGGCTATTGGACGATTTACAGATTCAGCCATACCTTCGTGAACGTCCGGCTGGATATTTGGAGTTTCAGCTGAATGTCCTCGCTTTGTCTGGACATCTCTGTTATGCATGCATTGTGTTCCTGTGTTTGTGTGTGATGTGTTGGCCTTGACCTAGTGCTTTGGGACCCAAGATAATGATGTTTTACATGTTGTGATTCTCTGCCCTATTTGTGAACTTTGAACTGGCATGTGAAAGCTCGTCTGAATGTTCGTTTGGTATGTAAAGGTCTGGCCAAATGATTATGATCATCCGTCCGGATGTTCAATGGTTCGACCGAATCTGTGGCCTGGCCTCGAGTAGAAAATGTTTAAAGCCCTTATCTTGTTCGTTATTGGACTATGATTGTGCTGTGAACTGTGTAATACATATTTATGAATATGTTAGGGCCTGTAACCCTTGTGTTTTGCACCCGTTCATGCATTTTTGCCTAATTCCGGGCCATTTTGCCCTGTGAAAGTGTGTTTTTCTCCAAAATTCATTTGTTTTGAATTTTGATGATGTTGTTGTGACTACATTGTGCTTATGTAAGTGTTTGGGTGCCTAAAACCCCAGTGTGTGCATGTTTTGTGAACTCAACACCCGTTTGTGCTTTTTGGTGTGACTTTGGCTTGTCGCCGTGTTTGTGAATGCATGTTTGACTTATAGTGATTGTTTGCTCTGCAGAGGGAGTCAGCTATGAGCTTTTCCTAGTTTAAGAACTTATGAGGCTCTAGGAAGTCCTGGAATATGCTGCTAGAGTCTATTAGAGCTCGAGTTCATCGTGCTGGCCTTGAGACATTCGTTATGGCGCTACTGGACCAGCTGGGTCATGTTGACCATATCTAGACATATGCTTTAATGGAGCGATGGATGTGTAGTACCCACACCTTTCAGCTTCCCTGTGGAGAGTACACGCTTACTCCTAGGCCTTCGTAGCTGTGACTGGGGTCCGATGTGCTGGTGGGAGGATCCCTTTTGATTGTGCCTTGTATGTTACTTCCATGGATAAGAGGAATGCATATTTCATCTGCATGTTTGGAGATCAGCCTATTTTTTGGGATAAGGACATGCAGATTGTCTATTCCAACATGTTGGAGTGGCTTGCACCTTCTATCTAGGAGGGTTCGGAGGTATGCTGAGCCGATTACAGAGGCAGGTCGAGATCAGATGGCCATGATCTTTCTGTTCCACTTATTGGCGAGTACCTTGTTCAACAACGAGACAAGCAGTTTATGGATCCACTTCATGCCCCTACTGAGGGACTTTGATGCCATGGGGCAATATGACTGGGGCTCTGCTGTCTTAGCTTACTAATACTCCTACTTGGACAAGTTCTCCATGGGGTATAGGAAGCTAAATGGCTTCTGCGCATGCTGTTCAGGTAATTATTTCTTGCTTAAATGTCTCTTTAATTATTTATGAAGTTGTTGTTGATCCGTTGTTGCTTCTTTGTAGATTTGGGCTATTGAGATGGGCGTGCTAGAGAATTTCTAGTCGATCGGGGTTCCGAGGACGTTGCCATCCCTGAGGAGGTGGGGTGCCTCTCACAATACGACCCCGCAGATGGACCTGGAAGCACATAAGAAGGTTCTGAATGAGCTGACTCACACCAAGGAGGATGTAAGTATCTCCCTACAATTTTTGCATTTTCCTTGCCTGCTTTGTGACATGTTCTGATTCTAGAGTTTCATCTTGGCAGATTAACTTTGACTAAATGGGTGATGCTGAGAGATTGCTAGAGTATGTGACTAACTCCTTAGAGAAGGATGATATGAGGCTTCTGCGAGGGGGCTCTGGATGTCGGATGTGGTTCTTAAGAGAGAGAGTCCATGAGCAGACCTAGGAGACTGAGAGGGAGGTGGTTCCTAAGGACCTTCCTCAGGGCATGTTCTGGACTCACAGGATGTCCGAGTACCAGGCCAGCCACTGGATTGCTGGCTAGGATGCTATGGGCTTCGTGGTTGAGGAACAAAGGTATCCTGCCTTCCTGGAGAGCTCCTGTTTACCCGCTCTTCCTTTGCCCGTAGTAAGGGCTATGGCTGTAAGTATTTGCTTGTTCTATATCTCATGTTTTGGATTTGACTTGTTCTAACATTTTTAATTGTTCTTTCAGGCTCGGAGGGCCATGGCTAAGCTGTCAAAGAACATTCGGGACTTAAACTTGATGGCTGGTGAACCTATTAGTCACGTTGGTACTTCAGCTGTGGGGGCCCGTGCTGGTGCTGGTGCTGGTGCTTCAGGTTCAGCTAGGAGAGGTGCCGCTACACTTAGTGAAAGAGACAGGATCAATGTTAGGCATGTTAACTCCTTCCCTCCTACTTTCACCTGTTGCACTCTTGAAGGTGTTAAGGAGCAGGTCATTGAGCCGTCTATAGACCATCAGATGGTTGTTCCTCCCGACATTAGCCATGTAAGTATGTTGTGATTGTCGCCTCGCTTGTTGCTTCTGAGCCTTTAACTTTTTGAAATTCTTATGTTTCTCATGTTTCTTGCAGGTTTCTGTCGATGATGCATACCAATTGGCTGGTATGTTCCAGGCTTGCAAGTTCCTGACTGTGGAGTTGTGCACGGCTTGGCAGACCCAGTTGGCAAAGAAAGACGTAGAGATAGCCCTTTTAAAGACTCAAGTGATGAAGATGTCTACTGGGTCGAGGTCCCCATCAGAGGAAGAGTATTTTTCTTTAGATTTTGAGCCCGAGGAGGAGGAAGAGGAGCAGGAGCAGGAGTCTGCTAGGCGTCTTCACCCCAGGCGAGGTTGATCCTCCACATTTGCTATGAACATTTCCCTTCTTTATTATTTAGTGTGCTTGTTTGGCCTCGCATTTTGAATATTTATTAATGTTGGATGTGCTTGCGGAGGCAGCTTTTTACTGAACCTGCTCTTTATGTATATATATGCATACGTTTGGATGTTTGGATGTTTTACGTTGTGATTATATATGAATGTATGGTTGGAAAATGCAATTATGCCTACTGTTCATGTGTATGCATGTATGAATGTCTGTGGAATGCATGAATTACAGAAAACATAAGCTGTCTTAGGTCTTGAACATTCGACCGGATGTTTAAGGCAGCGTGAAGGTTCGGCCAGATGTTTGGTGAAGATCCGGCTGGACCTTTGGCCACTGCATGCAGGATCTTTGACATCTGTTGCTGTGTTTGCCAGGTGTGATGCCACTAATCTGTTTCTTCTACCTTCTGTGACTTTCAGGGCTTGCATGGTCACCAATCTCTACTCCAATGGGAATTGCCTCCCAATCCTTATACATGCAAGTTTTGGTTGGAAGTGTGTGGTTTTGGATATATAAGGAGGAGATCTTTCAAGCTCATCTCTTCATCCGTAGCCTTCTCATCTTACTCTTCTCTTCTTCTTTCTTTCTTTGCATTGTGGTTTTGTTCTTGGGAATGGCTTCCTTTCTTTCTTCTGCCCCTTCCATGCTTAAGGGCTTCATTCGGGAATTCTTAGGTGATAGTCATCAGAGATGGAACTTGCTCTTTGATTTTGCTTTGTCTCCTTTGGTTTCTTTGAGGGGGATGAGAATTGATGAATGTTTCCTCTGTAGTGCTACCAAGTATTGGGGCCATCAAGAGCATGTGTTTCATTTCAGGGGTGTTGAAATATGCCCCATGCCTGAAGAGTTTGCTGCCATCCTAGGGAAGAGTTATGGTTCTTCTTCAATTCCTGTAGCTCTGCCTAGCTTGGAGTTAGATTTTCCCAGTTTTATTGTACCATTGTTTGACTTGGCACACCAGACTCTGTAAGTCTATTCCCATCATAAAATGATGCTGTTACCCGAGTTGATGGAGGACCGTAAGCGTAAAGTGACCGATTTTCCTTCCTGGTGAAGGATCATTGCTTTTTGTTTGTATGCAACTTTTTTGCTAGTTAATCTTGATAGCATGGGTGACATCCAAATTGTGCTCATTATAGATCAGGTGGAAGCAGGTGCAAATCCCTTTTTGGTTATTCTGGCTGAGACTTTTGTGGGTTTGGACTACATTTTGCAAGGTGGCATGTTTAGAGGAAGTCAGATGCTTCTGCAGGTAAAGGGTAATTTTTTGTCCTTTGTGTGGGTTTTTAGGTTTGTTTTTGTGGCTTTGTTGATGTGCATCTTGGACAGATTTGGCTAAGGGAGAGGTTGTATCTGTTGGAGGTTCCCAAAAACTTAAGCTGTTATGTGCCTCGGCAATTGATGGCCCGTTCTCTATCCTGTGCTGCATTCCGTGTGATAGAAGATGAGTGGGATGACTTTCTGACTATCCAACGGGATGATAACGTCTGTTAGCATTGTCATGGTGGTCACTGACATAAGTGACAGTTGAACTTTTTGAGAGATGTGTTCCCTTGGCCGGGTTGCACTATTCCAACTTTTATGCTCCGTCTCGGCTCTGTCGTCAATATGGCCAGATTCAACGTATTGTGCCTCTACTGCTTGTCTTTGAGACCTCACTTCTGCAGCCTTTGTTTCTTTCCCAGATCCGTCATCAATGGTACGACAGACATCGGATTACTAATGTGAGATTCAATAGTAGCATTACAACTGACGAGTTTTATAAGGTATGGGTATCGATGCAAGATCGTGAGCCATCTGCTTCTCATTCCCAAGAGTTACGTTCCCTGTTTGAAGCAAGCAGGATGGAATCGACAAACGCTGGGCATTAGAAGGTCTCAAATCCACCCTCTACTCATGCTGAAAATGTTCCCTTTTATGCTAATGTAAACATTCCATTATATTATAAATAAGACAATGTTTACCAATAATGCTGCTTTATTAATGCAATGCAAACTTTATTTACAAAAGTGTACTGTACTAATCACGCCTAACATTGCCCCCTGTTACCAACCGCCCTTCGTAGGTTTTTCGGTTGGAAATTTTCTCTCAAACCTCTAATTTTTGCCCGAGTGTGGAGTCTCAACGGAATTATTTTTCCTTAATTTTTGCCTAGAGCACCTCTTTGCTAGGTTTTCACCCTAGGAGGCTGCACTAATTTTTGCATAAGCTGCCTGGAACAGGTTTTCAACTTATCGGGCTCTTTTTTTTAAAGTGGTATTTCTTCAGTTGGTTTGAATTTGCCTCGAGGATTGAAGGGAATGGGCCTGGCCTTTGTTGAATGCTCTAGCCAACCTTTTTTTGGTACAGTTGAGTGAGGTAGAGAGCCTTTTTCCTATTTTCTTCCAAAGATAACAGCAGCTTGTACTTCTTTTCTATCCATTCAGTCAGACCGTGATTCTAGAACGGCCCGTAACGACTTGCATTGCATTTTTATTGGGAGTACTGCTTCTCCCCTATACACCAAGGAGAAAGGTGTTTGTCCTGTTGCACTTCTAATGGTGGTGTTGTTCCCCATAATAGCATATGGTAACTGCTCCAACCATTCCTTGCAGGTTCTGACCATCTTCGCTAGAATCTTTTTAACAGTTTTGTTGGCAGCTTTGACAGCCCCATTAGCTTGTGGTCTATAAGGAGATGACTTGTGATGCTCAATACCTTTTTCCTCTAGAAAGTCGACTGTTTCCCCAGGAATTGTACCTTATTATCTGACTATATGGTGAGGAATCCCGAATCCGCACTTGATGCTCTTGTCTAGGAATTCAGTCATGTTGTGGGTAGTGACTATGGAAAGTGAGATGGCTTCAACATATCTGGTGAAGTATTCAACTGCGACAATGTTGCATTTATGACCATTGGAGGCTGTAGGCTTTATTGGACCCATGATGTCGATTCCCTAGGCAGAGAAATGCCAGGGAGACATTGGAATGTGGATTTGATCCTTGTGTATCTGACAGTTGTGGCAACTACGAACCATTTTGATGTAGTCTCTATCCATGGTATCCCTGCAATACCCTTACCACTATATTTTCAGTGCCAATACAGGTCCACTCATATGAGTTCCACAAGTTCTAGTATGAACATCTTTCATGATTTCATCAGCTTCTTCTTTTGTAACGCACCTAAGGAGTATTCCGGCGGGTGATCTCCGTTACAACCCGCATTCATGGTAAGTGTAGTTCCTGGATTGGAGCCTTATTGGAAAGCATTACTTGCTTGTTGGTATTCTCACGTTTCCAGGTATTTCATGATGTCATGGAACCAAGGTTTTTCTTGAGGTCCGGTGGAGCACACCACTTCTTCCTTTACATAACACGGCTGTCTGACCCTTGTCATTACCAGAGGTTTTATCTATTTTTTGTTAAGATCTTCCCATACTGAGGCCAGTGTAGCCAAAGCATCAGCCATTTGGTTTTCTCCTCTTGGTAGATGAAACAAGTTACATTTCTGAAAACAACTTTTGACATGCTGTAAGTATTCGGCATATGGTTTCAGTTTTTCATCCCTGATTTCCCATTCATCTGACGCTTGGCTAAAAATCAGCTTCGAATCCCCATAGACTGAGATTTCTTTAGCACCTGCTAAGCTTGCAGATTCTAACATAAAGATGCATGCTTCATATTCTACCATATTGTTGGTAATCAGGAATTCTAGTTTCTTTGCAAGTGGAGTTCGTTCTCCTACAGGTGTTATGAGTAGCACACCTACCCCTGCTCCTTTGTGATTCACCGCTCCGTCGAAGTATAAAACCCATCCTTGGACTTCTATGGCATTAAGTCTTTTGTCTGGGAATTTGAATTCAAACTGTTCAGTTGACTTTTTTGGATTCAGTGCTAAGAATTCAGCGACGGCTTGTCCTTTGATTGTTTTCCGTGACATATCGGATGTTGAATTCGATCAACAACACCATCCATTTAGCCAACTTCCTGATTAGGATAGGAGCTTCATATAAGTGTCGTAGAGGATCTACTTTAGCCACTACTTCTACTTAGTAGGACTGAAAGTAATGTATGAGCTTTCAAGTTGCCTAGATAACTGCCAGACAAGCTTTTTGGACCACATCATATTTGACCTAGTAGGATAACAACTTTTTGCTGAGGTAGTAGACTTCATGTTCTGTCCCTGCTTTGTCTGCTTTAGCCATCATTGCACCAATGGCTTCTTCTTCAGCGCCAGATATAAGATTAATGGTCTCCCAGCTTTAGGAGGTTGCAAGATTGGCGAGTTGGCCAGATATTATTTTATTTTTTCTAGCGCTTCTTGGCAACTGGTGCTCAACTCCTTGGGCTGATTCTTCCTTAGTAGTTTGAAGATAGGATCATAGACCATAGTCAACGGGATATGAATCTGTAGACATATTGGATTTTTCCTAGGAATCCTCTAATTTCTTTCTTCGCCCTCAGGGTCGGCATTTCCTGGATAGCTTTGATTTTGTCTGGATCCACCTCAATCCCTTTTTGACTGATTAGATGTCCTAGTAGTTTGCCTTTAGTTACTCCAAACACGCACTTCTTCAGATTTAACTCAAGTTGTATCTTGTCGTTCTTTCAAGAAATTTGTCTAGAGCATCAAAGTGTTTCTCACGGGTTGGGGATCTAACCATCATGTCATCATGCAGACCTCCACTTCTTTGTGTATCATGTCATGGAGCAAAGTTATTGCCATTCTCTGATATGCTGCCCCCACATTTTTGAGTCTGAAGGGCATTACTTTGTAACAGAAAACTCCATATTCAGTTATGAAAGCCATTTTCATCTTGTCAATCAGGGCCATTGTGATTTGGTTGTATCCAGAGAAACCATCCATGAAAGAGTACATGGCACTGGCTGCTGCGCTGTAAATAAGTACGTCGATATGCAAGAGGGAGAAGTCATCTTTCGGTGATGCTCTATTCAAGTCTTTGAAGTCAACACACATTCTCACTCTGCCATCTTTGTTAGGAACATGGACAATGTTAGCCAACCATTCTGGATATTCAACCACTTCCAGTAACTTTGCTTTCAACTGCTTGGCTATTTCTTCTTTAATCAACTGTGCCCATTCTAGTCTCAGTCTTCTAAGCTTTTGCTTATCCGGCTTCATATTTGGGTCAGTAGGAATGAAGTGTTCTGCTATATTTCTATCAACCCCAGGCATTTTGTCATAGGTCCAGGTGAATACTTCCTTTCTATTTTAAGGATTTTTTCAAATCTCACTCTCTCTTTAGGAGTTACATTAGACGCGATCAGTATATCTCGTGGCGTTTCTTTTGTACCTAAATTGAATGCATTCATTTGCACATAATTAATGTTAAGCATGGTTATGCTATGATTGATGAAATGCACAGTGCCATCGGGATGGACATCACACAAATAAGCAAATTCGGAAGTTATATCATTGACCTTCGAAATGAAAACATCCTCCTCCTCAAATAGGTCGGTAGTTATTACATCAATGGAATAGAAATTTTTATAAGTGCATCAATAATAAAAGTATCAAGGTTGGAGTAGTTAGCTTAGGCACAAGCTTCCTTAACATCTTCTTTTATAACTAGTGCTTCCATCTTGGATGCCAGGCTTTTAGTGATTAGTTCTTCCATGATCAAGGAAGGGCTCAGGGTGGAGCATTTGTTTTCTCGAAGAATCTCCTATGTATCCCAAACCTTTGTGGGTGGTCTGAGTTTTAAAGTCGGGGAATGTAGTGACCCCTTGCTGATTCTTGCCTAGGCCAAGGGCTGGGAAATAGTTCATCTTCTGAAGTATAGAGCCAACTTGTGGATTCACTTGCTCTTCACGAATTCCCATGATCTACTATGGACTGAATTGGTTCAGCATTGATTGTCAGGATCCCTCCTTCATATGGGAACTTGATTTTCTGTTGAAGTGTCGACGGGATTCCACCTAAGGAGTGAAACCAGGGCCTTCCCAATAGGACTGTAAAAGTCATAGGGATATCTAACACAGTGATGCTAACTTCAGATTCGATTGGCCCAACTTTGATTTTAGCAGTAAGCGTGCCTTCAATGCTTCTTTTAGAGTCATCATAAGCCCGGATGACAAGGTCTGACGGTTTCAGATTTGAAGGTGAAATTCCCAATTTGGGGAGGAGCTTTGCAGGACAGACATTGATGGCAGACCCATCATCTACCATGACGCAGGAAGTCGTTTTGCCATTGACTTCAGCAGTGATGTATATAGCTTTGTTGTGATCACGACCTTCTAGGCGCAAGTCTTCATCAGAGAATGTGATTTCACCAGGCTTCTTTTCCATCATAAGTCCGACCATGTTTTCTTGAGAAACATCCTATAAAACCCTAATTTTAGATAAGGCATCCACCAAAGCTTTTCTGTGTGATTCTAAATAGACCAGCAAGTCCTAGATACTTGTATTAGCTTTAGTCTTTTTCAATTGATCAATTAACAGATCTTTTTTGATAATCACTCAAGTCCTAGATACTTCATGTGGCTGGACTCTGGCACGTGTCTGTTTAAATCTTTCCTCTGATAATCCTTAGCACTTTGAGTGACTTGTTGTAATGAGGCTTCATCATCTTAGGCTAGGTGAAATGCATCTACCATCTCCACTCCGTCATCACTGGAGGAATACCAAGCATTAAACATGTAAACATCTTTGACCTTCCCGTTTGACTTTATCTGTAACATGTAAGAATCCCTCAGATCTACCAACTGTGGTAACGTCTCTTTCAGTTGCTTCATATGGCTAGTGATAGTGTTTCTGAAGTTAGATTCATTTTCAAAGGAGGCTAAGACTTCAGCTTCAGAGAAACCAGATTCAATGCACATGTTTTGGTTAGATGAAGGGACTCTGTGATAATTTGGCAAAGGGTTGTGCTTAGTGCTAGGGGGTTGGTTATCTGGGTTAGTGATTTTTTTGGCTTCAATAAGGTCTTGGATGGTGTGTTTAAGCTTGATGCAGTTGTCTATGGAATGTCCAGGTGTTTGGTGGAAGTTGTAGTAAGCATCAGGGTTGTAACTTGGTGAATTTGGGTTAGGTGGGAATTTGGCTGGTTCGGGTTTAAACATTCCTTGTCTTTCGAGCCTTTCAAATACTTTGGATAAGGGTTGGCTGAAATAGGAAAATTTTCGGTTAGTGATAACCCGGTTTACATCAGCTGTTTTCGTGTTTGAGAGGCGATTATAGGTAGATTTTCCTCTCTGGTTTCTTTTTCTTTCAGCCTCTATTTCTTCACACTGAAACCCATCATTGTGCAAGCTACCAAAAGTCTTAGGATTCATAATCTATAGGGTTTCTACCATTCCTGGGAGCACATTTTGGACCCCAATCCTGACTTGGTCTTTTTGAGAAGGCCTATCATTATACTTTTGTTTAGCCATCTCTAGGTCTCTCAAGGAAACCTCTAGCTTGGTGTTGTATGAATATTGTCCCATGAATGCATCATAAAGCTCTTTCCAGTCGGATTGAATAGTGGTGGGCAGTCAGTGGTACCAGTCTTGAGTTATCCCGGTCAAGGACAAAGGAAACACTCCCATTTTCTGTTCATTGTCTAAGGGTGTAGTAGCCATGATTGAACCATACCGCTTAATGTGAAGCTTGGGATCCATAGTCCCATCAAACTTTTGCATATCTGGCATAGCAATTTTTGGGAGGTAACTTCTTCATGCGTTTGACCCCCCATGATGTCCAGGTCAAAGTAAACATCAGATTTCTTTCCCCTAACCATATCTTGCAACTGTTCCATTCTTCTAGGCAAGGTCGAGATGGCATCCTGGTCATCATTTATATCTTCCTCTTCAGGAGGCGGATCCTTCAGTGTCCTATCTGTATTAATAGCATTCTGGACCTCTTCCCTAATCATTACTATTAGAGCAGCCATCATTGCTTCCATATACAAGGTTTAACCTGATTTGGCCATTCTGCTTAGATTACACTCTCTTAGATCAACACAACCTCGAACCAAACGTATTCCCACTCATTTCTAGGCTGACCGAGACTCAATATTTACTGCAAAACAGAGATGTTAGCAGTATGCATGAGATGCAGATGCATGTATGCATGACAAGGAAATAAGAAAACCGTTAGCTGTACACGTAGTAATTACTGCCGAATGGCAGGCTTTCAAACCTTATTTCTCCCACACACGTATTCTATTGGTCAAAAGTCCATTTCCTAGGTAGGCTGGGGTGCTTTATGTCATCAAAAGGGATAACAGTACCATCGTACAAAAACGTTCTCTCAGACTATCCTAGCAAACAATAGCGTTTATGATAATTGAGTCTGTATCCTTGTACCAAAATCCTACCTTTAGGCGGGCAGACTTTCGGCTTAGGCTTTAGGCTTAACGATCATAAATACTCATGGCTGTATTACAACAGGTAGGATTAGCGAGTACAACCTAGTGGAAACTTCTATGGTCATTACATGCTGGGCTTTGACTATTTGGTTTGGCTAAGAAGGCTCCCACAGAGTCGGACTCCCATTAACAATTACAAGGATGGTAGGAGATCCAGTATGAGTTTCCCATTAACCATGACTAATTAACCATTGCCAAGATGGTAAGCCAGGTAGGACTCCCAATCACTGTGAGTGGTCCACCGACAATACAATCCAAGAAACTGGTGTGGAATCGTTGGATTGCATTATAGATGGTGCCGAGGTTTATTAGGGACCCTAAAAATGAAGAACTATGTGCAAAGCAAAGGAGAATAATGACCATATTAATTAAAAAGATGGGAAATTACTTGAAATCTTCATTCATTTTATTTGTGAAAACTTCCCCAGTGGAGTCGCCATTGTGGACAGAGCACCCGGGACGTGCCCGTTGGTTGGTGTCCAAGGGCAATGGCGACAGACTCACTAGATGGATTTTATAGATTTTATGAAAACAGTTGTTGAGTCGTCACCTGAATAACATCGAGATCACCTAGTGATTAACAACAGGTAGATTCCTCAGAAATCCCCATTCATCATCACTGCATATGATTTCTAGGGTTGGAATGAGTCATCCATTCTTGGGGTAATTTCCCATTTAATTAAGTAATAAGGTCATTATTTCCTACAAAAGACAAACAATATAAAGCGATAAATCACTTGGAAAGTAGGATGCAATGAATGGGCACACCTAATATTATTTCTAATCGATTTTAGTCGTGCATTAGGTCCACTGTAGTTAACTCTAATTGATCGAGTGCTGATGGCTGCATTGGTGGGTTTGCTACTTATTTTAATAATAGTTAGTCAAGTGGATTATTTCCTTATTTATTAGCATGTATAACATACACAGTCAGTTTCTAACATATTTTAGATATATTTACAGGTTAATATTTGCACATTAACTTATTTATTATTTATTCAAAATATTAGGATGGCAGGAATATGCATACACCTTTAAAGAAAGGAAAGGTGAAATGAGTTTCTACCATTTTATTATACTTATTACTGGGTTTATTAATTATATGTCCGATTAATTATTTATAGTTAAATCTAGGCGATTTACAAAAAAATAACAAGAGAACCTTATCGATTGACTAATTTATGCCAGAGAGGACTCATTAGTCGACCTTGAAGCTTTGAATCAGTCGATCCACGGTGTTATTTCCTTGCTCCTTATCTTCCATCGTGAAGGTTCAACCGGACCTTTAGGCAGAGGTTCGGTCGGATGTTTGTTTTGGACTAGGCCCAAGTTTTGAAAATAATTGAAGCAGGTGGGACTTCCATTTAGGGTACGAACGTCCGTCCGGACCTCATTAACATTCGGTCGTACCATTAATCATTCGGCCGGACTTGTAAGTTGAGCTTTGAATATGTCTTCTCCTGTATTATTACAATTTCTTACAAATAACTAGTAGCCCAATTCTCCAAGTTAGGGCACTGTTCAAGTTTGAAACTTGGGCTACGGAGCTTCAAAGTTGAATCTGGTTAGTTCTACATCGTCCTTGCTTCACGTGGGACTCATATATACAAACAAAATGTAAAACTAAATTAGTATATGAAATATAGAAAGTTATAGTAAGTTAATCAATAATAGATAAATATAAGAATATGCTTATTCTGGATGTATGGATGCTTCATGGATGATTGGTTGCCCTCAGAATAGAGGTAAGTTACAGCTTTCGGGTAGAGAATGAGCTTCTAGATTTGTCGTAGTCTTCTCGTTCGGAGACCCAAAGAACTATGAAATGAGTTTCACAGAGAAAATAAGTTTTGAAAAATGAATGTGTGTGTGTGCTCTCTTTCCTTTTTCTTTCTAATGTTTCTTTTCTTCTCCCTCTATCTGTGTAAAAGGAGCCCTCTTGTAGTGTAAAAACTTAGGGTATTTATAGGAGGAAATCAAATCTTTTTCAGCAACTTGTTCAAGTTGTAGCATGGGTATAGGCCGGTGTCGGTTATAGGTCTCGAGTGCACTACGGTTTCATGCATTTTACCCCATAACCTATCATATCAATGTGATCATTCGGCAGAACCAGTGATGAACATTCGAATAAATGATTGTTGACAGGCCAGCTGGGCTTTTAGGCCTAAAACATGCTTCTGTAGAATGTGTGCCATGTGAGAATATTGAAGGTTCGGCCGGACCTTCGGACATCTGATCAAATCATCAATTGGGCCTGAAATTCATTTTGAAAATGTCTTGAAATCATTTTCAACCCTTCGACTCATTCCTACGTGAAACTGGGTAATAGAGTGGTTCGTGTTTTGGACCGTATTCATCACTAGGCTCCCACGCCGCTTCCACACACCTGCATCCAAAAATTAGGTGTCTATAGTTGCCCCCGCTTTGTCAGAGTTTTGCAATGTTAGCCAATTAAATGAATAAATGAACGACAAAGCAAAGTAAACAAACTTAAATAAACAAATCAAGGGATACAAAAAACGATACTGCCTGGGAGGTCGATAGTCGTCGCCAAAAAGCTAGAGGTAGCCTATCCCTGAATGAGTCTAGGACGCTTCTATGGTCGGTCTAGACATGGAACCTAAGCCATTGGTGACTTAGGAAGACGTCGGGTCAGACCTAAAAAGCCTATGTTGATCTTAGTGACATCAATCCATCTTATTTTGAGCTTAACAAACTGTATTTTGTATTTAACAAAGTTTCTAAGTGTGTAGGATGAAGATCTTTGAGCAAAAGTCAAAAATAGAAAACGACCTGTAATTCGCGCCCGTGAGATCAATATCACCCCTACTAATATCAAGCATAGCACCTGCAATTTTGCATTTTGCCCTTGCGACTTAATGTGTACATTTGGGTGAAAATTCGAGCCACTACCTCTTGGGTTCGCGCCTGCGATTGGATAATTCACCCCCGTGATTTGTGGATCTAGAAGACACATTTTTAAGGCATCCACTGATCCAATATATCGTGCTCGCGACCAGGATAATCGGCCCCGCAATTTCAAGAACCGAAAGTAAAGTTTTAAAGGCATTTCCTGGACCATGAGATCGTGTCCACGATCAATGAAATCACCCCCATGATTTTAGGAGCCAGAATACACGTTTCAAAGGCACTCTCTAGTCCATAGTTTCACACCCGCGGTAAGTAAATCACCCTCGTGATTTAAAAAAATAGAAGACACGTTTCAAGGCATTTTTTAAAGGATGATATCGTGCCCGTGACATATGAAATCGCCCCCGTGATTTCTTAGTCAACATGACCGTCGGAAGATGTTTCAAACTTCACACCCATGAACATGGTTTCGCGCCCGCGATTCATGGTAATCATTTCTTTTGTTTCAAATTTCAACTATCCGTTGGAGACTCATTTTGGATTGTTTGCAACAACTAGTTTTGGGGTTTATGGCTATAAATACCCCTCTTAATTATGTTTAAGAAAAAAACACACATTCTTTGATAGCCAAACTTTTGTTCTTCAATTTTATAATTTATTGGTAAATAAATTCTTGGTGAATTTATTGTGTGTGGGTAGTTAGAGCTCTAGAGCATTTGTTGCTTGG
>CANYLF010473226.1:0-11948 GCA_948193215.1 Bocquillonia castaneifolia | reverse complement strand
AATTATCTATAAAATTATGATTATGAAAGGATAAAAAACGTAGGTATCAGAAAAACTCATATCAATTCCAAAAAGAAAGTCAGATCACAAAAGCTTTTGGTTTTATAATTTTTTTTATAAAAGAGATCGGAAAAATATAATTACTTTTGTATTATATTATTTTTTTAATTATATTAATTGTTTAATTTTATACTAAAATAAACAGTGACAGATTCAGAAATTTTATATCATGGAATCGACGTATAAATGAGTTAAAGTATAAAATATGTAAAAAAATTCTTATTAGGTCTTCATTAACCCATAATCATGGAATTTAAAGGTAGTGAAATATATATGAGTAGGGTTCATGAAAATTAAATCTAGATAAGACGTACTCTAAAGTATAATTTTTTTCCTTGGATCATAGTTTATGAAACACTATAAATTTATTGAAAATAAGTCTATATGTTTACTTCTATGGTTTATGAACTGCTGTTATATATATATATATATATATATAACATGAGGTCCAACGACCCCATTGAAATGTAAGTAAATCTGCCACTGAAAATAAACAAATATTTTCATTAATTTCTTCTGTAAATTATTTACTGATTTGGCTACAAAAATATAAAATATTTCACTATATATATGTTTGTTTGAATTCTAACAATCTAAGTATGTGTTTTACTGAGCATCTTAAAGTGTGTTAGTTTTGAATTATGTCGTTGACTAATATTAAAAGATTAGGGTACGTGTCCACTTTGCAAATATCCTATACTATGCATGTGTTTGTGATTAAAATGAGCTGTAAGTTTTATAAATTTGCAGTGAGAGATAATTAGAAAGCTTGTAAATGGAAGCAAATCCAGCTGACAGTAAAAGAAACCAAACAACTGAAAATACAAATGGACTGAACATGTAATTTGAATGCTAAAAATTTAAAAAGCTAGAAGTCTTGAAAACAATGATGGAAATATTAACAAGATACTTGAAAATAAAAGGAAATATTGAAAGGCAGTGTAAATTACTAAAGTTTTATTATTGAAGTGTTTGTAAACATGAGTTGTAGTGTTTGATCAGATCAGTGCTGGACCACTTGTTTGATCCTGAATTCTTAATTATGTACTTGTCAGAAGTCTCAAGTCTTGCAACAATGGGCAAAATGTAACATTATAAACCCCAATCCCTTCATTCCAAGCTGAGGCCTTAATTGATTTATTCTCAGAAATTGTGCCTTTGATATCTTAAATATCAGATATCCAATTATCAGAGTATGTCATCAAAATACAACTACAGGATTACAAATATTTTGGTAGTAATTTTGACATACACAAACATTTGTCATCATGACATGCCAAAATTCTGTGTCATTTGTGCTTAAGTTCAAATACTGACTTCATCAATTCACAGACTTTCCTTTCTTATCCTGGAGTTACATGACCCTCAGGTTGTTCCATGAAGATTTCTTCATCAAGATATCCACTTTGAAAGTTTGTCTCAACGTCCTTTTGATGTACCTCAAGATCTCCATCAAGACACCCCCACACTTTGAAGTAGTTAGGAAGGTTTCAACCTCTCCATAATTTACGTGGTGTCTTATCATCATTCTTGTGGGTTCCTTATTTAAAAGATTATTAGCCGATAAACATCTTCACCACCCACCCCCACCAACATGTTCAACATACTCACCACTTTGATCACTTCTCACCATCTTAACCCTTTTGTTAAGTCTGATTTCAACTTCTTACTATTAGATAGTGCACTTCTCTATATCTTCATCTTTTGCCTTAAAGCAAATATACATCCCAATGTATTAGATCAAGTGGTTATGGAGACCTTGTTGCTTTGCATCAACACAATATTTTATATCAAATTGAAATATGGGAATTGATGGAGCCGACAGGACGATGTTAGGCTGATGTGGGTTGTGGTCTAATCTGGTAGGAGTACGGCTATCGTGATAACTATTTGCATCATCTTGAAGACCCTGGGATGTGTTGACTTTCCTTGGTTAATCCTGCACAGGTAGAAAATGGTCGGACGAGACAAATGTCCCGGGTCTGACTCCGACGCTCAAGTTAGTTAAGGCTATTTAATGTAGTAATTAATGAGCTGAAAGTTGGAATCCTTTACCTGTAGAATCTTTGGGTATTTTATAGGGTTCTTGTATGTGACGTGTCGCCTTAGGGACTTGCCAGGTGTCATAGCAAAGCTGTAAGAGTGTTTAGTATGGCTTGTTTTTGGGCTTTTGTTGGGCTCTTGGGCCTACTCTATCTCTAGTCCTCCCATGAGAAAATGGTACAGGTAGACATTTATGTCTTTAAGTCTGGGGATAAATGCGAGCGAGAGTGGATAAGTGTTCAAAATTAGTATGAAAAGATGAGAATGGTGTTGATATCAATGTGCTAGGTAGGGTTGGGTGGGGCTATTTTGGTCCTATTGATATGCTTAAATACTCGAGAGGAGGTTTACATTTTTTCCACCTTGGCATTTGCTCCTAGATTTGGTTTTTCTTTGTAGCGGAAAAATTGTTTGACCGCTTCTTGCATTGTTTTATGGCCCGTAACAAATGTACAACAAAACCTGTGTGCCCTGCTCATATCGAACCTCATAATTGGAATACTCTCCGTCTCAAAATGAACAATTGGGAGTGTCTTACTATTCCTGACGACCTGGAAAGTTGGTGTTGCATTTATCGTATTCCTGCCGGCTACATCTTGTCTTGTCCGAGGCGTGATGTTTCTGCTCTGGTGAGTTCTTGACCGACAAAGATAGTTTTTTTTATCATGAGCAGCTTCAGTCTGGTTTGTGGTTTCCGCTTCCTTACATCATCTTATCTTTTTGTCAAGATTTCTTAGTCCATTTGTCCCAAGTGCATCCAAGTACGATATGTCTATTATTAGCACTTCAAGAACTTTTTTTTGGGCAGAAAGAGCTTCTGACTACTGACCGTCTTCTTCACCATTACTACCCTACCTGTTGCGACTCTAGTGCTTTTGTTCTATTAAAGCCTAAGCGCTTCTCTTTCGCCAGCTTGGAATCTGATATTGGAACTTCTTGGAGGGTGCAAACAAGGAGGTTTTGCCTCAGAGCCTGAGCCATGACTAGCAACTGCGGCACTGTGTGTTCAGCTACGGGGCTGAAGTGGTAGTCGCCACCCGAACCGGCATCGGGAATGTCTTACAAGGTGTACATCCCAATTCCTCTCAAGAATATGAAGGATCCATTGACCCCAGAGATTCATGGATTCGACTTATCAATTCCCGGACGTGATTCTTTACAATACTCCTAGTATTATGCCTACCTTCATTCCTTCTAACAAAAGCAGTAAAAACACATAACAATTTATAACCTACCTTTTACATATATACACATGTAATAGCGGGTTTCTAATAACAAACAAGAGTTGATTTTAAGGTTTACCAGCCATTAATTAAGATTAATTTACATGCAAAAGTGATATAAACACATAACACATCAAAACACAATAACAACCTAGGGTTTCTACCATTTTAGACCTAAAATGGTTACCAAATAGCATTAATTAATCAATTTCGTACATAAACACATCTAAATAATTACCAAAGAAAGTTCAGAAGCTTACCTCATCGCTGTATTACACGTGAAAACTACTGTGCACAACCAATCTCCGTAAAATAGCACCGAAAAGCAACAAAGAGGGCCTAACGCCACTCAAGGGACTGGTGTTTGGGCCCAACGCCACTCACCCACAAGTGTTTGGACCCAACGCCACTCCTGCTTGGGGCGTTGGTCAACAAACAGAAAATAGAGTATGCAATTTGACAGAAAATGAAGTTTTCGGGTTTACCAAGCCTGAGAAACACACATACGGAGATGAAAATGCATCAAACAATCACCAAAACATGTAATAATACATGAAACATGACAAACCAACCTAGATCTAAGCATGGCATGCATAAAAACACAATAAAGATGTAGGCTTTATGTATTAAAACTCACAAGAAATGATTTTTATGCATTAAAACCCAAAAAAAACATGACTTCAATACTTAGATCACAAAAGAAATGATTTTTATATAAAAAGACATGCAAAGAAATAATTCAGATCTAAAATAAAAACATACCAAAACATGCAAAGGAATCAACTTTACGTATCAAAACTCAAAAAGATGTGATTTTCAGGCAAAAGGAATAAACTTTATGCAAAAGAAACAATTTTCATGCATGAAAAAAATGTTAAAGACATCAAATATTACAGATCTGAAATCAAAACATGAAAACATGCAAAAAGATGCAATTTTTAACAGTTATAATGCATGAGCATGGCATTTAATGACATTTAGACAAAAGAAAGATACAAAAACATGATTTTTACATATAAACAGAAATTTATAGTAACATTATAACACAAGAACAATGAATCATGACATGCAAAATATGAAAACAATAAAAACATCAAGAAAACAAAGGATTAAGGTAGCTTACCTCTTAAGAAATCACCTTGGAAGCACTTGATAACCCTAAGAACTGGTTTGAGTGACTTGAATGTTGCTTCTTATTGATTAACAACTGTTAGAGCCTTCTTTGAATAGATTTGAAACTTCAAAACACCTTTTGAGTGGAAAAGATGACACATTTGATGAGTTTTTTTATGTGAAATAATGCCAAATTAAGTGTTTTATGCCATGAAGTGAACTTAGAGTGTTAGTATTATGAACTAAACCCTAAATTCATATGTCTAGCTGCCAACCCCCTAAAACCTAGTTTTAGACCGGTATTTATAGCCGATTTAGCTTAAAACTTAAGCTAGTGTTACCACAAACAGTTTCCTACTGAAAAATCAATGACTTGAGCCTAAAGAAAGTTTTTTGGATAAAAATAGCCCTCCAGGGCTTTGGGACGCGTGTACGACTTGTACAGGCCATTCTAGGCCGAAACATCTCGAAAACGGGCTTTTTACAACTGAAAATGTGTGATTGGCGTTGGGGACCCAACGCCAATCTTCCTTATGGTGTTTTCCTTATGGCGTTGAGCCCAACGCCAATCTCATGAGTGGCGTTGGGCCCAACTCCACTAGGAAGAGTGGCATTGGGCCCAATTCCACTCCCTAGAGTGGCATTGGGCCTTTTTGGGCCTCTAAACATCCGATTTTTCAAAAACTTAAAACTGAGAAAATATGTGGAATGGCCTCAGCAATCAACCAGTAAAATTTCAAGTCATTTGGGCACTTATAGAAAGGTTATAATGAAAATCATCTAAAAAATGCATCGTTTATGCTCAAAACCGGGTTTTGGAGAAAAACATGCTATGCAAGCTTAGAAAACACTCAAAATGAAGCAAGTATAATCTTTAAAAAGCAATGTAAACTCAATTCATGCTACTTAGAACATGAATGATCATCACTGGGCCTCCGAGTCGCTTCCGTATTCCTGTGTCAAAAATTAGGTGTTTACAGAGGGGGAGGTACGCCTATGTTGAGCACGAGGATTTCAGTGACTTGCCTAAGTAATGGAAAGCCACGATTCCTGACCGTCATGCCGACAGTCCTACACCTCTTAAGCTTGTGTTATATGAGAAGATTAAAGAGACTATCCGGCAGAGGAAGACTTTTGCCAAAGAGTTAATGCAGGCGCTTGTTCGTCGGGAGGAGAGTGCCTCGGGGATTTCTAGACAACCCAGGTTGGCTTTGAGCTAAGACCAAGTTTTGGTTGCCCACCTCCTTCATGACGGTAATAAAATATCTGATCCTTTTAATCTGGGTGTGGCGAAGGGTTTAATGCAGTATCCTCAATTTCAATCCTTTCAAGGATCCTTAGCTCCAGCCGGTGGTTTTTCATCGGGCGATGTTCATCATGTTGATATCTCCTTGGATTTGCTTGATGGGTGGTTGTCTACTTTTAGCCAAAAAGAGTTACCTCGGCCTTCTCTGTTGGTGAGGAACAAGCCTTCACCCGGCACCCCGAAGGAAAGAGTGACAGTTACAGATGTTTCTGATCCTGGCGGTCCTAAGTGGATGGATCCGCCTACTGTTTCCATTAACCTGTCTAAAAAGATGGGTCCGCCTCCTACCCCTACTACTGGGCCCGCTGTTGGGAGAGTTGCTAAACTTATCCTGCTTGGTCCTCCTATCATTTTAACTACAATAGCTACTGCTAGAATGATTCCTGCCAACCGTGTGCCATCTGCCTAAACAGATCTCAAAAGGAAACGAGCAGTAGTTGCTAGTAGTTCTAGGAAGAGGTTGCTACCTGAAGTGACATGGGAGGATGAAGATGACTTTACTCGGCTTCCCTTAGGCATTAATTATTGGGACCCTCATGTTGGCGATGAAATGATGCACTTCATATCGCAGTGTCGTGGTCCCAGCTGTCGATAAGAAGATTATACGCCAGACACTTTGTGCCGTGGCATTATTAATCACAAGCTGGAGGAGATGGAAGGTGTTCTAATGATACATAGTTATCATCAACGGGCCTATCATAAATCCCTCATTTTAGATGGGGAAAAAATCGAGCTGGGGAGGCAGCTCTCGGAACTTCAAGCCCAGATCCAGGCGGTTAATGCTAGTTTACCTAGCTTTGAGAAGATCCAGGTTGAGAATAAGGAGCTAAAGAAATAGTTAGCTGCTTCCCAGAAGGAAGTGGAAGCATTAAATTACAGGCTTGCCCCTATTGTTGGCGGTTTGGAGGTGGCGGTAACATTTAATGTAGTTGCTTGTCCGCCCCAACCTGTCGTTAAAGGACCTCAGGCCTTGCCGCTTCAAATTGAGCTTGTACGTGTCCGTCAGGAGACTGAGGATTACAAGGCTAAACTTGCCCGTGACAATGGATAGCTGATAATTGACAACTTGTCTATGTACGGCAAGCGGCTGGAGGATCTATACCGGGCTAAGTTTCCAGACGGTGATTTTTCTTTCTTCTCAGAGGTAGACAAGTTAGCTGTAATTGAGGAGTGCGGTAAGAGGATTGTGAGACGGAATCAAAAGGAATAATTTTCATGTAATTATGTATGTCTTTAATGTATTCATTAATAAAAACTCATTAAGTTTTTTGCTTTTGAGTGCTATGGTTTTTCCCTCCTTTTTGCATTCCTGACCCCTGGGTTATTCGCGCCATTCCCACTTACTTCCTTGACATGGAGCAATTCTAGCTTTAGGGTAGTTGTAAAGTTTTCCCTTCAGCACATTCTCCCACTATAGCATTAAATGCGGTGGGTGATTTTACTATAATGCCCTTTTACCCCTTTGGAAGCTGAAGCGTTAGTGTGGGTTTTTTTGGGGTAGGGGAGTAGTATATATAGTGACATTATGTTGTTAACTTTTCTTTACTTTTGTGATTTTTTTCTTTTGAAGTAGTTTCTTTTGCCTCAATTAAAGATCATTACTTGCCATTGTTTCTTCCCATGTTTCTCTTATTTGGTAAGTCTTCATGGTTGAGAGTGAGTCTAGGGGCTATTCCAGGTCTTCAGGTAGTGGCAGCCGTGATGGTGGTCCCTCTGAGTCTTCGCCGGTTGAAAGAGCCGGCAACCCTCATGATTTAACTCTTGTTAGACCTGTTTCTTCTGCTGCAAATGTCACGGCCATAAAAGGACGTGGTTTGACTGTTAGGACGGGTGAAACGGGTGAAGTTGTGGCTTTGCAAGATACTAAGGATATATTTATGTCGTCCCGAGAACTTGACACTGACTTTGGGGTAGTTTCTCTTGTGGATAAGTATCTGGTTGTTGATGCCGGCCCTTTGATAGAATATTTTGCCCAGTACAGGAGCTGTATCGATGGGGCTGAGTTGAAAACTCATGGATGCTACATTTCTACCGGTTTCGAGTTGCTCACCTTAAGTGACTGTTGCTCATATTTGGATACTTATGAGTCAGGGTCGGCAGTTGTGGCTATGGAATAGTTTGAATGCGGTCTTCGTTTTCCCTTGGATCAGATTTTTATCGATCTATGCACTACTTATAAATTTCCCATCGATCAATTGCACCCCAATTCAATTCATCAGATATGTGTCCTCTCCGAAGTTCTTCGTAGAGTCGGTTTCATACTGACTTTTGGCCATCTCCGGTCATTTTTTATCGTGACTAAAAGATTGGCCTTCTCCCCGTTTGTGCTCTTAACGGCTAGAACACATCAGGCCTTCATTGGAAAGCTTCCAGAATCCATAAAAACTTTGGGTCTGAACTTTTTCTGAGTTAAACATTCAACCCTGGGGAGTTTACCTTCAAGTTGGAATTTTATGGATTCATCGTCTTTCGATAAGCTTTCACCCATGCCCGACAAATCGTCTCCTAATGAAAAATTTGCACAGAAGCTACTAGAGGATATTGCCACCACTACCGGTACCAGGTTGAATGCTAAGTACTTTATCAGGTCTTACCCGAGAAGTCGTAAGGAGGGTCGCTTTGATGGCTTGACCTCCAATTTAACCGATCAAGGTTAGTGTCTTGGGTTATTGTGGGTGAGGTTTTCTAGTTCTTTTTATTTTTACTAACTTTGCCTGTTACTGCTGTCTCTGTCTTTCTTTTGTAGTGGTGATGACCATGGATTTCAACTTCTTAAAGGACTTGATGAGTGAAGTTGATGCTGCCAAGTCAGTTAGGCAAGAGGAGGAGACGACTAACAATTATGATCATCCACGTAATGATGCCGTGACCTCATGAGCTCTCGTGGATACCGGTAAGAGAAAGGGTGGGGATTACGCTAGAGAACAACCTATGAAGAAGAGGAAGAAGGGAGCAAAAGATCGGGAGCAAAGCGTGCAGTCTCCCAGTAAGGAGGATAAGTAGCCGTCTGGAGCTATCAAGCTTTTAGACAGTGGGTTTGATCTCTCCGTTGCTGAGCGAGTGAGTCTCCTAGTTGGTCCATTGAAGTCTATCGGGTCTCACCTTCATGACTACTTCAAAAAGCTTCCTGGTGAGTATTTGCTTTCAATTGATTTTTACCATTCATTTCTGTGTTTTATTTAATCGTCATCTATTTTTCAGATAACGGGCTTCTGGATTCGATGAACGGGCATCAAGACTATGCCAAAATGATGGGTGCACTTCATAACTAGATGAACGTATCTCATATTCATTTCCAAAGGGCATATGATGACCTGTTGTTACGGGAGGAAGAGGCTCAGCTGTCTTTAAGAAGCCATGATGATGAAATAAAGTGCCTGAAAAAGGAACTGTGGGAAGCCCGAGACAAGCTGGAATCCTTAGAGGCTGAGAAGAAGGGCTTGGCCATTCAAGCGCGGGATCTTGGGGAGAAGCTAGATCATTCTGAGAGTTCCCTTGCTGCTGAGAGGAAATACTGTTCAGAGACTACTCAAGATGCCATAGCTTGTATTCAGGCGCAAGGGAACAAGATCTGGGAGCTTGGAAAAATGATGGTTCTGAGCTTGACTCAAGCTATGACGGAGGTAAAAAACCATTATTTGCAAAGGCATCCAGGCCAACCTACTCACATTGTGGACTTTTTAGAAGTGCAATTTGGTCAACTTGTAGATTGTATAACTATTGATCTTGAGGCTGCTAAGAAAAATGCTTTGGCGTCTGGCGAATTCCCTGCTCAGCTTCCTTCTCGACATAAGCTCTCCCTTCCATCCACTCCTTCTGCCCATACAAAGGAACCTCCTCACTTTTGATGTGATCAATTGTCTCGTCAATAGCGCCATCTCAAATAGCCTTGGCTACAATACTCTTAGCGTGATAAATTGTCGCGTCAAAAGTGTCATCTCGAATAGCCTTGGCTACAATACTTTCTACATCTATGACGTTTTGGGTGTCTTATTGTGACCAATTATTGCATCAACTTATTTTATCTTGCCATTTTGTATTTTGGTGACTATCTTGGATTTTGACGACTTTGTCCTTTTATAACTAATTTGTGGGAATTTGCCTTTACTTGTCTGTTCTCTAGTTAGTTGTTTATTTTCTTAGCTAACTCATATTGTAATTTTGACAAAGAAATACTTATTTATATATTGCAATGTTTTCAGTATTTCTGTTATACTTTTGTGATTTCTTCAATATTCTGACCATCTCTTTTATATTATCAATAGCGGCCATTTTATTGTGCCTTTTATTTTTACGGCTCATGTTAAAGCTATGCTTCAACTGATATGTATTATCACGATTCTATTTTATGTCGACTAACTTTGTAGCAGCACAAATTTTAGGCGTTATTGGTTCGTTTTCAAGCTCGCTTGCCTTGAAACGAGTAAAGTTTTTGTTAAGAGAGGTTTTGGGCCTCTTAGGGGCTAAGTTATTGTCCATTTCAGACTCACTTGCCTTGAGACGGGTAAGGTTCTCATTAAAGAGGTTTTAGGCCTCTTAGGGGCTAAGTTACTATTCATTTCAGACTCACTTTCCTTGAGACGGGTAAGGTTCCCGTTCGAGAGGTTTTGGGCCTCTTAGGGGCTAAGTTATTGTCCATTTCAGACTCACTTGCCTTGAGACGGGTAAGGTTCCCATTAGAGAGGTTTTGGGCCTCTTAGGGGCTAAGTTATTGGCCTCTTAGGGGCTAAGTTATTGTCCGTTTCAGACTCATTTGTCTTGAGATGGGTAAGGTTCCCGTTAGAGACGTTTTGGGCCTCTTAAGGGCTAAGTTATTGTCCGTTTCAGACTCACCTTGAGATGGGTAAGGTTCCCGTTAAAGAGGTTTTGGGCCTCTTAGGGGCTAAGTTGTTGTCCATTTCAGACTCACTTGCCTTGAGACGGGTAAGGTTCCCGTTAGAGATTCTTAAAGAGTGGAGATGCATTTGTTGAGAAAGTGTTATTCCATTAATTCAGTGTGTTGGAGGGTGATACATTCTACTGATAGTATTTTTTAAGATGCTGCACATTCCAAGCCTTTGGAAGTGTGGTGCCGTCCATGTTTGCCAACCATTACCTCCGTCGATTTTAACATTTTTCAGTACTAGCTCTCCTTCCTTGAATTCTCCTAGTCTAACTTTTTTGTCGTGATATCTAGCAGCTTGCCTTCTGTATGCCTCAGCTCTTGCAACAGCTTGTTGTCTTCTTTCTGCTAATATCTCTTTACAAATCATGATTTGCTCATTATTGGAGTTCGGATCATAGTTGGCTACTCTATAATATGGGACTCCCAGCTCAACTGGCACTACTACTTCCATTCCATAAGCCAGGCTAAATGGTGTTTCTCCTGTAGCCTTTTTTGGTGTGGTCCTCTCGGCTCAAAGTACTGGATAAAGCTCTTCCGCCCAGTTTCTTTTTGCTTCATCTAGCCTTTTCTTCAAAACACTGAGGAGATTGTGGTTGGTGAATTCCGTCATGCCATTAGTTTGGGGGTACACCACAGATCCAAACTTATGTTTTATCTCCATTCTTTCGTAGAAATCATGGAATCTTTGATAGTCAAACTATTTTTCATTGTCTGTGATGAGTGTAACCTCGTTATGACTTCCTTAAAAAAGAAATCCTCTACTTTGTCGGCTGTTATGGTTGCCACTGCCTCTGCTTCGATCCACTTGGTGAAGTGATCCACAGCTATTAACAAGAATTTCTTCTGACCTGCTGCTTTAGGAAAAGGTCCGAGTATGTCCATGCCCCAGGTTGAGAATGGCCAAGGGCTGTATGTCATCGAAGCCGGGTAGTATGTCATTTAGAGGTTCTGGTTTTCAGAGAGGAGGTTTTCGAGGTAGGGGTATGGTCAGACCTACTGGATCTGTTACATTTTCATCTGGCAGAAGTGGTTGGAGACCTAGAGGGTCAAGGTTCGATGCTAGACGAGGGGTTAGTGGGACTCCTAGTTGAGGCACTGTTTTACCTTGTGCACAATATGGTCGATTCCATGCTGGTCAATGTTGGGGACCCAATCCTGTGACTTATTTTCGATGTAATAAACCGGGACATTATGCTAACAGCTGTCCAGAGGGTAGAGGTGCAGGTAGCAGTTATCCATCGATGAGCCAGAGCAGTGTCGGGAATAACACGGTGCAAGGTAGTGGAGCGAGAGGAAGAGGAAGAGGTGGTAGAGGAGG